>MKEJ01063423.1:0-11258 GCA_001753735.1 Embelia ribes
TTTTTTAGATTATAAAAAAAATTAACATGAAAGTCAAAAATAATAAACGAAACTATTAAAAATGTTATTCTTTAGTATAAATAATGTGTGACATTGAAGTTTAGAAAAGTCGAGCGAAGTTGAAAAAAAATTGCAACTTCGTTTCACAACCATTACGCTACGGACGTTACACTCTGAAATTGTTATACCGTCACTATAATTTTTATAACAATTATCCCCGTCATTTAAAACCTTGCTCTTTCTATTCCAAGGTTATTAGTATCCCTCTCGCTTGTTCCATCCCCAGGAGCGGCTCCAAGGTTTGGCTAGGGGCGTCACCCGAACTCCTTGGCTGAATTTTTTACTATTTTTATATATAAATATTAGATTTTAGGAAAAAATTTAGTAATTGAACACACTAAAATACAACTTTGTGCCCATAGTTTTAAGTCTTGCTCTTTTGAACCCATAATTTTTGTAAGATATACGGTATTTAAGTTTTTAATTGACACCACTAACGAAAATTTTTAGAGTCGTCATCGCATCTTATCTTTCCAGAAAAAAATTTGAATAACAAGATAATGATTTAATACTACTGACGATACTAAAATCGGGCACAATGTGGTTGAAGGCACCGACCTAATTTCGCTATAGCCAACCGCGCAAAACAATCTGTAATTAGTGAAACCCCATATCTTGTAACAAATCCCCATAATCTCGTCTTTGATCAGGTGCCGAAGGGTGTGACCCATGTTCCTCACTCGGCTTTGCCTCGTTCAATGAATAATTCTATTTGTCGCGTGGTCTATTTGTGTTGAAATCCTCTGGACCAGTTCATTTCATCGTACTATTTCCTTCTCAATATTATGCCTGCAGTGGAGGAAGGGTCTACGGACTTAACTTCGATGGATGAATGTTTCGACAAGTTGTGTGGCGGAGTGACTGCATATGGTCCAAGTTGGGACCATATTTTGGGGTATGGGAGGAGGCTAGTAAGGAAGCACCCAAGAAAGTTTTGTTTCTAAAATATGAAGAGTTGAATGAAGATATTGTTTCGAACTTTAAAGCGGGTGTCCTATCTCTATCAAAAAAGAGACACAAGGGATGATTGGGGAGATTTCGTGGATGTGTAGTTTCGAGAATTTGGGAATTTTGGCAGTGAATAATACCGAAACAAACAAGTTCGGCCTGCCAAACAATTCCTTCTTCAGAAAAGGGAAAGTTGGAGACTGGGCTAATTATCTGGCTCTGTCCATGGCCGATCGCTTGAAGAAGATTTTCGATGAGAAATTGGTAGGCTCTGGCTTTCATTTCATGATCAATTAGCTACATGTTCGTAATGTTACGGTGATTATTATTCAAAAAAATTAATTGTTATGGTAATTTTAAAATCTCGATATTTAGCTATTTACTCATATGAATAAACTTGTTGGATACTTCTAATCATGGACGTTGTGACTTAGAACCACGATACCAGCGTTAGCAGCATCTTGTCTACTAAAACCTGGAAGTATTCTGGCAAGAAGCGGAATAAGAAATAAAAAATGGGATATTGAATATCGTAAAAATTATTACAAGGAACTAAAATTATAATTGGGGGATATAGCTATATAATGAAAAATATATTAAAATATAAGATAAAATAAAATTTTTGGCCTACAACATTATCGTGTGCAAGTAGCCCAATTGGTCGGCTGCAACAGGCTATTTGTTCCGTCCACAATTCTAATTTTTTCTTTCATTTTTTAGGCGTAACCTACAAGTACAACTAGTTGGTCAGTTGCAGCTGTGTTTTTCCCTTTTAATTTTGCTTTTACCCAATTGAAAATATATATATACCCTATCTGCATGATTTTACCCCTTCCACCTTTGTTCAATTCTACCCTTCACTTGTCTTGGTGGAAATTTAATTTTCTTTTAGCCTATTTTTTCGTTCTAAAAAAAAAAAAGTGATACAAGAAGTTTTTTTTTAAAGAAGCCAAACAACACAACATAAAAGGTCCAAAGTGGCCCTATTTTTAACATTATTTTGCAGTTATATTTTCATATTAGATTGGATATGAGTATTAAGCTTGTGCAATATGTTCGCCTACATGGTATTGTAAGTACGCCAGGCTATCAAGAGTTCATGGTGTAATAAATTCGCCCATCGTAGCACTATAAGTTTGCCCAGCTATCAAGATTTTTATTTATTTTTTTAATATATTTTTCTTTCTTGTTACCTCTATTGTTGAAGATTCTATTGAGTTATATTTTGTAAATTACTATTATGTGTTCCTTGCCGTTGTGATTGAGAAAACATGTTAGAGTATATATGCATAGATTGGAAGATATAATTACACATCAACTAGAGAAACAAAATACATGTAATCACTTATCATAAATTGGAATTATGTCCTATCATTGTAGTTGAGAAATTGTAAATATAATATACGATTCAACAACCGTTCCACCCATGGCACTAACCACGTTAAATCTTCTGTCTCTCTTCTGCTTATGTTTTTGTCTTTGTATTATTAGTTTCTACAATCGAATAAAAGAGGCAGAGTGTAGCTCCCATCCGTTAGGTGCAAAAAAAATCTCAATATTGAAAATGATACTTCACTTGAATAGATTTTTTATTTTTTCTTTGTATAGATGTTCGACTTTGTCCCTTCGAATTTTCATTGTTAGAGTCATTAGTCCGTTATCAATCTGCAAGGCAACAACGACATTTAGGACAAAAGTAAGCACTGGTTTATGAATAAATCAACCAAATGGAGTGAAAGCTATTTACCGTAAAAGGCTCATCGATTAGAAGGATCGGTCCAATCTGAAATGAGCACCCCGAGGTCCTATATGATGGGCAATATAGTCGACAATTAGTTCAGAGAATACAATGGAACCACAAAAAATGGTACAAACACAGTACATATTTTTGGCTCATAAAGGATAACGCTTGATTGCAGAAAGTAAAATGATCATGTATGGACAATCATGAACCAAAACTGTACAAACACACACGCAAAAAATGGAACAATAAACACAGTGTATATTTGTGGCTTGCAAAGGATAGCGCTGGATTACAGAAAGTAAAATGGCCATGTACGGGCAATCATGAACCAAAATTGTATGAAGACAAATGCGTAGATGTTTGTACGATATCCGTACATGATATTCTATATGTATATCATTATTTGTTATAGAAATCTCACCATTTCGTCAACTCTTTATGTAAGATACGAGCCATTTCTTCCTTACTAATTTCTGGTGCATCACCATTTATGTTCAGCTTCATTGTAGCAAATTCTTCTTTGTTCGGAACAATTATGGCTCCAAGACGACATTGGTCCTAGATACGCCATGTCACAAATTATATATATCATCTCAAGAGCGGATGAATTTTGAGCACAACAAAAGTAAAATAAGGAGTTGAGGAAAGGCCAAAAGGAAACCTCACCTGACCGATAACAACAATCTGATATATTAAACTACTTCTCAATGCATCTTCTTCAATCTCCGAAGGCTCGACATTCTCACCTATTACACCAAACATATCATATTAATTATAAGAAAAATTCGTTGACCAACCGAAAATTACAATTTTGGGGGCTTGATTGGTTGCAAGTTGCAACTTTAAGCTCCAGTTTTTCTGTTTTCACTGCAACCAAACTAACTCGTTGATAGAGATAAACATTTCTCGTTTACCATTGGAAAGGACTATGGTGTCCTTCGCACGTCCGTCGAGAACAACCATGCCACCACAATGACGACTCCTCCCTACTGAGTGGTTTGGCGCAATCCAGCCGATATCACCAGTGTCCAACCAACCATCCTCATCTAGGATTCTCTTCGTGGCTGCTTCATTCTAATTAAACAATATAAAAGCATTCTTTAAGATCATAGAAAAGAAAAAAAAAAAGGGTAAAAAGGTTATTTTTCATAGATATTGTATCGGGGAAACTATCAACACTGTATTACTCATCATAGAGATAGGAAGAAGTATATTTACAACCCCAAATGGATGAACACCATAGCTCATCATTTCATTAATTTAAAACTAAAATAGAAGGCCTGATTCTAGAATATATTTCCACACTAGGGTCTGCTTGATGCAACTTTTAATTAATCAAAAATAAAAATTGCTTTTTCCTAACCAAGAAAAACTTGTATGGATACACTTTAAATCTGTAACTTTTCTAGTCAAAACAACAAAAAGCCCATCTTAAAAGTTGAGCCAAACGCATATCAACTTTTTAAAAGCAGAAAAACCAGAGCTTAAAATTTTATCCGAATAAGCACAATATAGCGATTGAAATAATAAAGTTTACCTTGTAGTAACCCTTCATGATTTGGGGCCCCTTAACTTTTACGATTCCCTTTGAACCTGGAGGAAGACCTTCACCCGTTTCCGAATCTACAACTTTAATCTCCGTATGTGAAACTGGACCGCCAATTGAACCAAGAACCTTCAAAAGCCAAATAAAGGACAATACCATGACATAAATACACACTCCATTTCTCAAGGTGCAATAGATAAGCAAAGCTGAGATGTAGAATGTATTTCTTACATTATGAGTGGGAAGTCTAGCAGCTACGACTGGTGAAGTCTCGGTTAAACCATAACCATTCTGCAGTTTTACACCTAAACTCTGCACATATATATATATATATACACCACAAAATATAGGTTCACCAAATTTGAATTTTTATTAGGACAGTGCATCATTGGGCCAGTTCAACATTTACTGTGCTCACGTGTTTGATGTGTTCAACATAATATTCGTGTTTCTCTAACATAAATAAATAATAGATGCAATTTCTATTTCGGTAGATTTGGTAATTATAATTTACTCAAAATTGGAAAACTACCATATTGGTTACTTTGCCTATTATTTGTGAATGGAAAGAGTACTTTACATAAATTATAAGTATAATTTGACGGGCATAGATTTTTAGGCAAAATAAGGAACATTTTTATAAATATTGAATGTTATCAAATTATTTCAATCAATTTTCGTCTTATTTTTATTAACAATTATGAAAGGTATTTATGATGAATTTAATTTTGTATTAATTGAGTATACCAAAATGAAAACAAATATATTAATATTTTCTAGTTATTCTGCAATAAAAAGGGATCCCATTAATTATTGAGGACAACAGTAATAATAATAAATTCCCCCCCAAAAAAAGACAACAGTAATAATAATGATTTTCACTAAACGTGTCCTATGGCATAGATACACACACACACACACACACACACACATATATATATATATTATTTTTCTTTTCATTTTCATTTAGGTGCGTTAGTCAATGCGATTGCTGATGTGGAAATTTAGTGATAAAAGATTAGCAATTTTTTAAATTACTTTTAATAGACAAGGCCCGGGAGGGTGCCACGTAGCTTTTTCATGACTCATAATCCCTATGCACGTGATTTATATGAATTTCAAATAAGAGAAAATTACTCTTTGCCCCCATGATATTTCTGAAAAGTTTAGGATACCCCTGAGGTTTCCAATATTACAATTTTCTCCCGATTTATGACCCAGGTTAGATTTTATTGTATGAGTACCATATAATCCTCACATAATTTCTAATTTTATTAATTTAAAATTTGATATTATATAATATTAAATAAAAGATTACCACTTTAAGAAAAAGATATTATATTTGTATACAATAATTTTTTTAACAAAAAATAATAACAAAAAACTGTACAAAAGATACCATTAAAGGGATATTTTAGTAAATTTTTGAGTTATTTATTATCAATAATTTTACTTTCACTTTGCCTCCCGGAAATTTTGGGATAAATTGCAATCGCCGATAAACCTCATGGGACAGAGTGTAATTTCAGAAACCGGAAGGGGATTTCTCAAATTGTAAGAAACCTCAGGGAGCAAAGTGTAATTTACCCTTCAAAAAATTGTTGAAAGCAACTTTCATGTACTTTTGTGGTGGCCAAAATTAATTAATTATCTAAATGTAATTAACTCCTATTTTTATTTTGGGCTATATTGGAAAGTCTAACCATACAAAGTTGAATACAATACCAAAATTGTTCTCTCATAAATATTAGGGGTAATAATAGGACAAAAAAAATATATTAATTCTATTCCTATTTTAAAAAGAATTAATTTTGTGTACTTTCCCTAATATGACATACTCAATCCGTCCATAAATAATGGGGCCGATTTGATCAACACATAATTTTAGAATAAATTAGAAAATTAGCTTTTTAAAATTTAAATAAGGTGTACACCCAATTTGCCCTTATTTATTTTGTCTGATTACTTTACTAATAATGATGCATGGGCAAAAATGAAAATATATCTAAATTCTATAATCATCACACATTAAAAAAAATAGAAATAAATAATTATTTATGGCCGTCAAAAAAAAAAAAAAATTGGATCTATTATTTCTAGACGAAATAATAATTTAGTGTCAATTTTTTTCAACAAATGCTTCCTCCATTCTTTTTAAGCATCTTTTTAGACTTTTTATATTCATCCCATTTAAGTGATGTTTAAGAAAATTAATTACGTATTAATTAATTTTTTTAATTTTACTTCTATCAATTACTCGACAATTAACCATTTTAAATATTTTAATTAATAAGGAATAATATATTAAGATGATATTAAATTGAGGATAAGTTATGATTTGTTTAATGATGTAATCACTTTGCACTTAACCTTAAAAAGTGGTCAAGTTGTATAGTTTTTCTATTGTTTAAGGCTGTTTCAACCGACTTGAACAGACATATTTGGAGATATTTGTTTTGACTAACATGTACATATATATCCATACACATGTGCTTGTGTTTGATTGAGGTGGTGCCAACCAACAAACGTACACGACAATGTGGCCAACCTTAACATACTGATTCTTTACGAAAAAATATGTTTTCTGAAAATAGATTTCAATATCTACATTTCTATGGTATACTAGTCCATTAATTGACCATTCGTATGTAAAATTATTACTTTAAGTCCTTATTTACAACTTCGTAATTAGAAACATTTCATGGAATTTTCGGCTTTCAAATAGAAGATTTTCACACAATCACCTCATTTTGCATAGTCCTTTCTAGAACTATTCGTAAAAAGGAAATATAGAAAAATAGAAAACCATAGCTTATCATGACAAATATAAAAATATTTATATCACTAATCACGGAGGAGCAAGCTAAATTGTAAGTAGCAAAATTTTCAACAAATGGTGATGGCCATAAAAAAATTTGTATTGATATGGCTTGAGCTCTTATGTTAAAATTTCAGGCCCATTGTTCTACAAAGGATGGTACCACTTCTTCTACCAATACAACCCCGAATCGGCCATCTGGGGCAACATTTCGTGGGGACATGCGGTATCGACGGACCTGATCAACTGGCTCCACCTCCCCTTTGCTATGGTACCTGACAGCTGGTTCGACATCAACGGTGTCTGGACCGGGTCCGCCACCATCCTCCCCAATGGCCGCGTCGTCATGTTGTACACTGGCGACACCCACGATTTTGTGCAGGTCCAAAACCTAGCATACCCTGCCAACCTATCGGATCCCCTCCTCCTCGACTGGGTCAAGTACCCGGGTAACCCGGTTTTAGTCCCTCCCCCGGGTATCCACAAGAATGATTTCCGTGACCCGACAACTGCATGGCAGTCTGGGGACGACATGTGGCGCATTGCAATTGGGTCAAAGGTTAATAAAACCGGGATAACCCTAGTTTACGAAACTACTAATTTTACTAGCTTCGAGCTTTTGGATGAGGTTATGCATTCTGTCCCGGGGACGGGTATGTGGGAGTGCGTGGACTTTTTCCCGGTTTCGACAACAGACGCCAATGGGCTTGACACGTCGTTTAACGGGCTCGGGATAAAACACGTGTTAAAAGCGAGTTTGGATGATGATAAGAATGATTATTACGCGATCGGGTTGTATGATCCGAAAACGGGTACGTGGACGCCGGATGACCCGGAATTGGATGTGGGAATTGGGTTGAGGTATGATTACGGGAAATTCTATGCTGCAAAGTCATTTTATGACCAGAACAAAAATAGGAGGATTTTGTGGGGGTGGATTCCAGAGACTGATAGTGAACAAAATGACTTGTTAAAGGGCTGGGCCTCACTTCAGGTATTTGATCCATCATTATTGCTTGTTTATTTATTTTTGGTAGCTTTAAAAAATAGTGCTTTTTTAATAAACATACACAAAGAAATAATACATTAAGATTGTGATGTTACACATGTTGAAAATTGCTAAGTACCACAATGTAGACACGTAGAACAGAGCATTGAGCCATTAACACATAAAAAAGAAAAAATTAATATAAATAAATAATTACTTTTTTTCCTATTTATCAACGCATGTATGGTAATATAAAAGAAATTCTTTTATACAAATACTTTTATTTATAAAATCTCAATCCATACTTAAAAACAATCTAGTATGTTTGTAGTCAATCCATCTACAAATTATAACCATACTTTCCGATTTTGGACAAAAATTCTATTTGGTCCCATAGTTTGGACAAAAATTATATACTTGGTTATTAAAAATCCCAGAGAAACTCTAGTGTTTACAAAAGGATGGATTTAGTCTCTATCTTATTAATTAATTAATTTATTTATTTTTCATGGCAGAGCATTCCTAGGACTATAGTGTTTGATAAGAAGACTGGCACCAATATACTTCAGTGGCCGGTCGAGGAAGTAGAGAAACTCCGATTGAAAAGCCATGAGTTCGAAGGAGTTGAGCTCGGCCCGGGTTCGGTAGTGCCACTCCATGTTGAGGAAGCTACTCAGGTACATATATACATGTCTTGTAATCTGAATATAATTATACTTTGGTGGAATTTCTTTTACATAATTATGTATAATTTGTAAGAAAACAAATAAGCACATCACATTGATAACTATAGGCAAGACTTTTACCCTCAGTGTCACTCTAACTTCTACCTTTGGTAGTAATTAACTCTGAAAATGGAAGTGAGACGAAATAGTTACATACAACCAAAACGTGCCCAAGAATTTTGATCGAACAAATAGAGCCAAAATAAGATATCATGTCAGGTAATTAACGTGAACTATTGTATGTCACTCGTTCTTGCTCATCTATTTTCCCAACGCATGTATTTTTGTATCACTATCCACGTTTTTAGAGTTACTACGCATGAGCTCATTGCGAAAATTGTTGTTAATGCATAGCATATATCATTGAGTGATTACCAAATGCTAATGTCTTTACACCGATTTTTGTGGTGGCAAATTGACAATATAAAATAAACCATCGCTTTTGTGGACATAGCCACAATTGGTGAACAACATAAACTATGTGTAGTAGCTCATTTGTATCAACTATGCTGTCGTTCGTTACTAATAGATGCATTATATTATTTATTATTGTCAATAAACATTTCCTCTTATACCATATTTCTTAAACCAAACAATTGCAATTAAACTTTTAATTAGATAGGCACGAAACTTTAAACTTCCAACTTCTCTAGTATCATGTTAGATAATACAATCTCACCCAAAAGCTTGAGCTTTTAGTAATAGACGTACCATATTAGTTATTTTCTTAAATAGTAATAAGTTTGTCAATATTGGCAGTTGGATATAAGTGTCGAATTCGAAGTCGATAAGGAGGCACTTGAAAGAACTACCGATGCAGATGTAGGCTACAATTGCAGCACAAGTGGTGCAGCGGTTAGAGGCGCTTTGGGACCTTTCGGAATTCTTGTTATTGCGGATGATAAACTATCCGAGTTCACGCCCATTTATTTCTACATCTCTAAGGGCATCGACGGAAGCTTCAAGACCTCGTTTTGCGCCGATCAAACTAGGTTAGTTTCTGCGACTTTCTTTTCGTGTATTTACTTTTCCTTATTTTACTTTTCCGGAAAGGAAGCCTTAATGGTTGTCCTCGATATCTTGCCTATGAAAAAGAGAAGGTATTCAATTTGAGACTGAAATCCTGTCGATTATGCGCAGGTCTTCGAAGGCTTCAGATGTTGACAAAAAGGGGTACGGAAGCACGGTTCCCATGCTTGAAGGTGAAAAATTATCCATGAGAATATTGGTATGTGTTGATTTCTTTTTCGATTCTTTCCAATATTTCAGAAAAAAAATGTTTCGCACCACGATGGTCTTCACATTATATTTATTTTTTCGGGTCAACAACATCATAATTCCAAGTGAATTTTAATCCAATTTTTTGGAAAACTATTCAGGTTGATCACTCGATTGTTGAAAGCTTTGCTCAAGGAGGAAGAACAGTGATCACATCTCGGGTATATCCAACTCATGCTATCGATGGATCAGCTCGAGTGTTCTTGTTTAACAATGCCACTGGGGCTAACGTCAAAGCTTCCGCGAAGCTATGGGAAATGAATTCGGCTAAGCTCCAGAAATTCTCCGATGACTAGTTATAAATTGAACATAATTTGTTTCGATAATTTGTATGGTAGATAAATTATTTTTCAGGAGGCCATTTGGGTCTTACTATTTCCTTTATTAAAATTATTTTTTAAATTTCATTGGTTCATTATTTTTGGGAGTTTTTTTTCTTACAAATGGCGTCAATCAAATTATAGAGTAAGATATGGACTATCAGATTATTTTAGTCTTGTGGGCAGAACTGTTTAAATAATTGGGAGCAATCACTTGATAAAAATGATCAGTCACGGAAATTTTCTTAAATGTACACATATAGATATATTTTTATTATCAAAATGGACACTTATTTAGATGTGCGGGCTTAATAAATCATTTGGGATGCATCACTCGATTTTATATCTTGGGGCTAAGCCTACAGACCAAATCAATAGACTCCAATGAGTATAAATATTATTAGGACTGAGCCTATAGGTCACCTCGGTAAACTCTTCAGAGTATAAACCTGAACCAAGCTGATGTCATGTCCTAGGTAGATTACACGACTCTAGAGTCTAACAAACACGAATGTGTTGATCCCTTCACAAAACATATATATATATGTGTGTGTGTGTGTTTGTTCTAAATAATATCTGTTACAGTTTAAAATATATTGCAAAGTATTAAAAATCGAACCGGATCGGCCGGTTAAACCGGAAATCGGTTCATAGGCCGGTTCGGATTACCCTAAAAACCGAATATGGTTTGAATCGGTACAAAAACCGGTAAACCGGTCAAAAACAGATCAAAACGGTTCGGTTTTTTTTTTCTTTGGTTGTATAACCGGTTCAGGTTTTTTTTTTTTTAACTTATGGTTGTATAATTTTGAATGTTATATATTAAGTTAT
>MKEJ01063424.1:0-10357 GCA_001753735.1 Embelia ribes
ATGTGTTTATGAATTGTATATGTTACTTATTTTTTGTTTGGAACAATTTGTGTTTGAAACATTTTATGGTAATTGCAAAATTTTGAAATGGTGATAGCCATTGAATGTGTATACATGATTGTGCTTGGTTGTGTCGTATTTTTATGTGCAGAACGCCATTTGTTTATGGCAGTATTTTTTTTATAGAGTTGGAATTTTTTTACAGGGTTGAGAAAACTGAATGTTAATTTTTTTATTTTATTTTTAAAAACGCCATTAGGAATGGCGGATTTCTTTCTTTTTTTTTCAAAATTGCCATGACGAGTGGAGGGTATAATATATATAATTATTTATTTTATTATTATTTTTTTTTAATACCGCCATTACGAGTGGCGGGTATAACATTTTTTTTTAAAAAAAAACCGTCACTACTAGCGGCGGGTATAACGTTTTTTTTTTCCAGAGAAGCCACTAGAAGTGGCGGGTATGACATTTTTTTTTAAGATTTTTTAATGGCATTTGTATATACCTGCTATTGGCAACGGCGTGTTCAACAAAAATGCCATTGCCAATGGCAATTTTAAAAAATAAGCTAAATTTTATAAATAATTTGAAAACAAGTTGTATTTAGTAAAAACTTTTTAAAAAAATGTTTATTTTGGCATTTTTCTCGCAATTGAGGTCTGAGAAATTAATGAAGGGCAAAGATTTGGTACATACTACATACCAGTCAAAGTTTTACACAATGGTGTGGCCTATCAAAGGGTGACAATTGTAGTGACACAGTTTCGATGTGTAACAGTCGATACGTAGCAATCTTAAAAAATACATAGGAGAAAACCACTGTTCGCTCTATCAGTCTGTATCGATTTAGGTGGGGGCTAAAATAGCACAACGACCATGAATTTTATAATCATGATGCCAGTATACCTATAATTTTCTTAAAAAAATTAGTTAATTAAATTAATTTTTGCTTGTTAGCATGTGAATGGTTATAACGTACGTCACAATGAAAGCTTAGGTATTCTAAAAGGGAAGTAGTAAATTGTTGGATATGAACCATCCTCAGAACTTTGGATTATTAGTCTGTGCATTCCTATTTGATAGCTTACTTTCGGTTTTCGGTTAAAAATATATTCCATTTTTAATTATTTAAAATTGATAATTTCCTTATATGCACTAAATATTTAATGTTCCTTAATATTAAATAAATTACTTTTTTATATTTCCAATTAAGACATTTCAGAAAGTGAAATCACAAATTTTATCCTTTTACCGCATAAACAAAGTTTTCTCAATACAGGTAAAAGATCAAAGAAAATCATTAAATTTCACAGAAATTTATAGTTTACTTCCTAATTAACTAGGAAATTCATTGTTTCTTATTGTCAAAATTTTACTATTACTCATCAAATGTCAAAGAAAGTACGTTTTGGGAAGTAGTCATCACTCATTGAATATTTGAACGTTCAATAAAAAAGGAATTACTCAATAATGTGCCTAAGTATATACATTGAATTTAATTAATACTCCAACCCTATATGAACTTTCATATACCCATGGTCTTGTAAATTTCACATTAATGTATTTATGGTGGTTCCGCATGTAAAAGTTTCCGTATATACTTCGTCCAAAACCGATTATATAAATCGCATATAAATAACCCCACAATGTTACCATCAATTACCACAATCCTCATAAAAAATATGGCCACCACAACCAAATTCCTCCTTCTCATTCTCTCCATGTTTTTGTTCTCTCTCTTCGTCGCCAACGTCCGAGGCATGCCCCAAATGAGCATCTACTTCAAGAGCACCTTCGACAAAGTTTCCGTATATGCAAAATGCGTTGGCTTTACCACAATTGAGCACACAATCAAACCGGGTGAGGAGTACCTTTGGCATCCGCTTTATATGGAGAATTCGTACGACTGTGTAGCCAAGTGGGGGAAATTATCCGCTGTTTTTAAGGGTTACGACGAAAGCAGAGATTGGAAAACTGTGGATTTTGTGATGAATTTTGTGGTAAATCAAAGTGGTTGGTTTCTTGGGTATGATCGAGCTAATAATTACACAAAAGTAGTTGGATGGACAACTGAGTCGCTGTGAATTTGGATTTGCAGTGTATTGTTGGAGCAATTAGAGTAATGTAATCTCCTTACCATTTAAAGAGATACATGTGATAATAAAATAAAAAGGTCTATTAAGTTAGGTTCGTATTTTTCAATTCTTTAACCCTAAGGGTTAGTCTAGTGGTCTTATGACCAAATTCCAAGCATGATGTTGAGAGTTCGAATTACATGTGTCGTCCTTTGGGGCCACACCTCCTAGCGATTTCTAAGTTGAACCCTGATCCGTGTTGGGAATTATTGTGGGTACGAGGTATTGGACCCTATGGATTAGTCGGTCGGTGCAAGCTGATACGGAAACCACATATTTAAAAAAGAAAAAAAAAAGTTAAAGCTAAGTGATTCACTATTTTAGTCATTATTAAAATTCACTCTAGTATTGGTAAATATTTTCTTTCTCCATCTGCATTCTCTCTCCTCTTTTACTCTTTCCTTTTTTTTTTCTCGTTCCTTTTTTTATTTTCTCAAAAAAATTATAACTTTAAACTCTCCAACATATTTTTGGTTGTTGTATACCATATTAAAGCTTATGAAATATACTTAGAGAAAAAAATCAATATTAATATATAAATTCAATAATATTTTACAAAAAATTATCAAAAAATAATGTTAATTTTTTATTGCATTAAAAATTAATAAAAGTTAAAAGAAGGTATAAAATGAATTCAGAGAATGAGAACAATAGAAAGAATTTGTGATTTTGAGTTATTTTAGCTAATTTGACTAGCTAAAGTGATGCGAATGCTCTAAAAAGCTGCAATATGTATGTAACTAAACTCCGCCCAATATCAAACTAGAGCAATATCACCGCTAGTAATAATAGGCAATTCATCATTATACCCAAAAGACGCTATATCATAAAGCGTATTCTATGAGATGAAAAGAATAGTAACACAAATATGAGTTCCAAAGTGGTCTCCTCTCCAAAACACAAAGCGGAAACATACTTTATTGATTGTGACACGGTACTCGTAAATGAAAGCTCCACAAAGATAAAAGAATAAAAGGCAATACTAACAAATGAGAAAAACGACTTTAAACTTCGATATAAAAAAAAAAACTAATCGGTCAGAGCTACTGAGTACCACAAGATGTATGGATTGAGTATCGAGGAGTCACATATTATAATTTAGGCTAAATACCAAATGCAGAAAGTGAATGTGCATGATTTGGGGTTTATAATGGAGTAGAGAAAGACCGAATATGCAAGAAGTAGATCAAGCACTACGAAGCTACATCCTAATTTATGAAGAGAATGAATCATTTATGTTCTTTTAAAGTTAATGAAAAATGCTCAGCTGAACATATCAAGGAGCCAAAACATAATATTTACAATTTAAGTTCTCGGGTGACAAACAATGGTCGATTTACATATTTTCTCCCTGTTCATTACTAACTTGCAGCCAAGGTCCACATGCAAAACAAAAAAAATACAAGTCGCTTTCTCATTTGTCGCAGAAGACTCGTTCAAATCCCCAAGAAAACTTGTCTTCAAAACTATTCCGCAAACTTAAAGCAATGCTTTAAGATCTCTCCAATTGCTATCATTCTTAATAGAAAGTAGAAACAATTAACACCCAATCAAACACAATCTGGTCCATTACAGAAACAATTCCTGTTCATAATGATTCAACTCTTGTGTTCGTGTTTAATCCACTGGCAGTATAAAGATTTTTATGAAAAAACGGATTTTGAATTTCCAAGCAAGACAATAGCACGGGAAGAAGGAGCAAAGGATCTGATAAATACCATCATCTAACAAATTACAAAACTATATTCAGCTTGATCAATTTAGAGCCTACACAGTTATTAGGCTCCAAGGTACCAACCTGAACTGCTTGCTATTATTTGCTACTTACATAACATCTGCCCCAAAAGACAATATATGCATATATATATTATATACACACACATGAAACAAAAGAAAATAGAGCCACAAAAACTTGACATCTAGCTTCAATCATCTAAGTAGAAGTAGAAGCAGAAACAACGACCCCTTTGCGAAAATGGGAACCGGAAACGCTTGAACTGTATAGCAAACCAGCTTTATCTTCTTCTTCATCGCCATCAATTTCCCAGAGAAAACTAGCATATGCTGCATGGACATGGCTGTAAAAACAAAAGACAGAATCAACCTTTTTTTTTTCTTTCACTTTTGCAGATAGCATAGCCGCTTATAATGACAAATTGCGAAGGATAATCTAGATAAGCTTACCTATCTGCAGGAGCAGCTTGAACAGCTCTTTCAAAATAGTTCAAGGCCCTGCCTCGGTCATGGTGAAGCTCCCATATCAATTTTGCATATTGTGAGAGAACTTCACCATCTTCAGGATCTGCTAGTATCGCCCGTGAGTAGAGCTCTTCAGATTTTGTTAGGTCTTTCTTTGACTGTAAAAATTAATATACTTTCTGAGCTTAGTAATTCTAAAGGGAAACTGTGAATGTCTAGAGGAGTATGTATGTCAACATGTCTGTGAAATAGGTGCCATTGGAAATGGTCACAACACTAGCTTGCCTGATAATATTTTTCGGGAATATATTTTTCGGCAGTACCAAGGTGTGTGAAATAGGAATAGCCTGATTTAAGTTAGGTCAAACTCAAGTGGTACAAGTTTTCCACTACTCTTTGGATGTAAAGGGAGAATAAAGACGACATCAATATAATGATGTTCCAATTATTTAATTGAACAATATTCTTATGTTTATTGGTGGTTTCTTCCCCTTTTTGCCAGACTCAGAAATAATCCCAGCCTGTAATCACAATTTATTGAAAAACATAGCATCCAGTGTCCAAGTATGCGACTGTGCATGCTTAGAGCAAAATTATCATTCAATAAGATAAAAGGTCATGTCTAAGATGGAAGAAAAAAGAGGACTTACTTCGAACAGATATTGAGCATAATTTCTCAACAATAAAGGGTTGCCAGGATTCTCCTCAACCAGCTTCTTATAGTGTTCCTCTGCACCATGCCTTTTATCATCACCGTCGTCTCTTCCAAAGGCTACCCGTGCAAAATCACCACCACTGCCACTGCCACAAAAACCGATATTCAAATTTTCCATTCCAAGCCCCATCGCTAGATACATCTCTTTACTATGTGCTTCTTGCTCTACAAACTCTAAGCTCTTACATGCATTCAAAAATCTTATATCATCAATTGCTTCGAGTCCCAAGGATGAATTCCCGAAAACCCCAACATTTCCCCTTCCAAAAGACTCCTTTTCCTCACCATAATCGCTATCTTCATTTTCATACCTGAGTATGTTGTGAAATGAGGAAGACGGACTCTTTTCCAAAACCGACTCAGTCGACCTCCTTTGAGAACACTTCGGTGGTCTTGGAAGAGGGCTATGGAAATGATCATCAGGGTTGGCAGGTTTCCTTCAGAGGTGGATTTTCTGAAACTGCTTCCAGAGGGTTCGACAGCAGAGCGAGGGAGAGGTGATGAGCTGCAATTGAGGAGTGGGGTTTTGATAAAGTGGTGGTGGTGATTTTGGCGGTGGTGAGTGGGTGGTGTTGGCTGCTTGAGGGCTGGGTGGGGTTCGGTGCTGAGATGGTGATTTGGGCTCTCTGAGAATGATGAGATGAGTGATCCGAGGACAGGTGTTGAAGAGCTCCTTAGCAGCATATCTCTGTGTGAATACCATAATGGTAGTTAGGACAATAATAATATCATGTAGGTATACATACATACATTATGCATACAAATACACGAGAAAAACATGAGCAAACTTTGATTGACCGGGACGGAATATCCATGTTCATGGTGCACGGAGACCAGTATTGCCTTTGGGTGCAAGAAACCACTACTTTTTACTCATGAAAATGCTTACAAGATCATAAACAAATATTTTTATCACTAAAACCCAGCTACTTATCTGATAAACGGTAACGTGGCTGGGGAGGGAAGAAAGGATACATGTGTTGTGTTCAGAACACTTAAAGGTATGCTCTGAAACTAAAATGTATTTCGAATATATAGATAGAAAATGGAAGGCAAAAATCATATCTTTATTGATCAACAAAGCAACCTTTAACTAGGCTTACAAAAGCAGTAACAAACTGCTGAAAATGCTGAAACTAAATCAGGCTTCTAAGCCAAGGAAGTAGCTAACTGAACACAAATAATGAAACAACTAAAGACTAGGTCAAACGTGCTATTGACTAGTTCAATGCACTGTGTTATTCAAGGAACAAAATAATTAAAAGAAGTGAAGCAAAATCTTACTAGTCTGGACACTCCTTGAGATTTGCTTCTTGCATTCCCAACTTCAGTTTTAAAAAATCAAGTTTGGCCTTAGGAAGACCCTTGGTCATAATGTCTGCAAGTTGATTATCTGTAGGACAATACTTCACTTTGATCAACGATTCTCTTTCAGCTTCTCTGATTGAGTGAAACTTGAATTTAATATGCTTAGTTCTCGTGCTGAACTGGGTTATGAGCAATTGCTATGGCAGATTTGTTGTCACAATAGAGTTCTGTTGGTGATTTCTGACCGTGACCCAAATCACCAAGTAGCTTTTGCAACCATATAGCTTGATTTGCAGCTGCTGAGAGTGAAATATACTCTGCTTCAGTTGTAGATTGAGCAACGACTTCCTGTTTCTTTGCAGTCCAATAGATTGCACCAGAACCAAGGTTAAACACATAGCCTGAAGTGCTTTTCATGTCATCAATACATCCAACCCAATCACTATCAGAATACCCTTTTAACTTTACTGAACCTGTTTTAAAATACCAAATTCCAAGGTTTTTAGTTCCCTAGAGAGACCTGAGTACCCTTTTAGCAATTCCCATGTGAACGTTGCTAGGAGAGGTCATAACTCTTGAGAGTAGCCTAGCAGAGAACATTAAATCTAGCCTTGTTTCAGTTAAATATAGAAGACTGCCTACTAAGCTTCTATATACAAAGGATTTATCAAATTTTACACCATCATCTTTTGAAACTTTTTCATTTAAAACCAATGGCATTGCAACTTCTTTACAGGATTCAAGTTTGAATCTTTTTAAAACATATGCTGCATACTTTGCTTGAGTGATAAAAATAACTAAGTTGCTTTGATGAACCTCTATTCCAAGAAAATGCTTCATAGTGCCAAGATCTGACATTTTAAATGTGTCTTCCATCTCCTTCTTGAACTCAGCTTAGAACACTTCATTTTTCCCTGCAACCAACATATCATCAACATAAAGTGAAACCACTAATGACAAGCCTTCTTAATCCTGTTTCAAATACAAAGTGGGCTCATTGTCACTCCTCCTGAAACCAATGTGAGTCAAATGAGCATCAATCTTACTGTCCCAGGCTCTTGGTGCTTGTTTCAAGCCATAAAGAGCCTTGTGCAGTTTATAAACTTTGTTCTCTTGGCCTTTGATTTCGAACCCTTCTGGTTGTTGAATAAAAATGTTTTCAGAAATAATTCCATTCAAAAAAGCTGATTTAACATCCAAATGAAACACTTTACAACCTAATTGCCTTGCAATTGCAAGTAACACTCTGATAGTGTCATGCCTTGCAACTAGAGCAAAAGTATCACCATAATCAATGCCAGCAACTTGTGAATATCCTTTGACAACTAGTCTGGCTTTGTGCTTAAAGACAGTGCCATTTGGGTTAAACTTGGTTCTAAAAACCCATTTAACTCCAATGGCTTTTTTATCACTTGGAAGCTCGGTTAGTTCCCATGTTCCATTTCTTTTAATAGCATTGATTTCAGCATTCATAGCTTCAATCCATTCTTGTGATTTTACTGCATCATAAAAACTTGTAGGCTCACTGATGTACCTGCACCTTTCATACACATTAGTTAAAGTTTTTGTTTTAAGCATTGGTGTATCTGTAGTGCCTTCAACATCACACGATGTAACTTTATCAGTTACACTTGGTGTATTAGGAATATGATTCACACCCTTGCACACTTGTTTCAAATCCCAATCCCAATAGGAATCTTCATCACAAACATCTCTGCTAATAACAATTTTCTGATCTGTTAGGCTATAGATTTTGTAGCCCTTTTGACTCTAAAGCATAACCTAAGAAAATGCCATGCTCAGCTTTTTCATCAAGTTTACCTCCCTTAGAGCAAGGTACATGAAAGTAACACAGAGAACCAAATATTCTCAAGTGTTTTATTGATGGTTTAACTCCTGACCATGCTTCAATGGGGGCCATGCCTTCAATTGATATGGTGGATAGCCTATTAAGCAAATAAACTAAAGTATTTACAGCTTCTGTCCACAGAAACTTAGGTACCTTCATATCAAATAGCATACATCTTGCCATTTTTATAATGGTTTTGTTCTTTCTCTTAGAAATACCATTTTGTTGTTGTGAATATGGAACTATTAACTGATGAACAATTCTAGTGTTAGCAAAAGAAGTATTGAATTCATTTGATGTGAACTCACCTCCATTATCAGTTCTGAGTGCCCTTATTTTCATTGCAATCTGAGCTTCAATCATCTGTTTAAAATTTTTGAACACCAAAAGCGCTTCTGATTTGTGCTTTAGAAAATACACCCATGTCATTTTGCTATAATCATCAATAAACAACACAAAATACAGATTGTTGCCCAGAGACTTTGTGCTCATTGATCCACAAATATATGAGTGTAATAGTTCCAGTACTTTTGTGGCCCTTCTTAAAGCACTTTTAGGGAATGGTTTTCTACTTTGTTTGCCCAAAGTACAACTTGGGCAAGGTTGACAGTGTGTTAGAATTTCAGGAAATCCTCAACCATATTCATCTTGCATAAATTTCAAAGACTCCAAGTTGAAGTGACCCAATCTTTTGTGCTAAAGATCACTAGTAACTAAGGTTGCTTGGAGGGCACATTCACCCATGGAATCAAATTTGAAATAAAAATAGTTTCCTTGCATTTTAACTTTGGCTATTTCAACAGCAAATGAATTTATTATGCAACAGAAATTTTCTTTAAAGGAAACTGTGTAACCATTTTTAAGCATTTGAGCAACACTTAAAAGATTTTGATCAAGCTTGAACATTGGCCACAAGGTTTATACCTTTTTTGGTCTTGATTGAAACAGTACCTCTGCCTTTTGCCTTCACAACCTTATCATTACCCAATTTCACTTTTGGTTGAATGTTGTTGTCAACTGATGGAAACATTGATAAATCCTTTGACATATGACTTGTGCATCCACTATCAATAAGCCATATATATGAATCAGCAGCATTCAACACTTGAAAGGCCAAAAACAAGTGCTCATCAAGGTTCTTATCCTCAGTCACTTTAGCATGTTCCTGTGACTGCTGGTGTGATTCCTTGTTTTTAACTCTGTAAAACTTCTCACTATGACCAACCTTGTTACAGGAATTGCAATGATAAGCTGGCTTATTTTTGAACCAATAGTCTTTTTCAGCATGATTTGTTTTTTTACAATAAGAACAAGGTGAAAAACTACCTTTTTATGTGACACTTCAACTTTTCCATTGAACTTTTGAGAGAACTTTTTGAAGAACTTTCCCTTGTGGTTTGCTTGATATGCACCTTCAATTGAGTCTTCACACCTTAGAGTGACTCTCTGCTCTTGAGCATGAAGTTTACTGGTCAATTCGGCAATTGAGAGAGTCTGTAGATCACATGACTCCTCAATTGCTGAGATTTTAGCCTCAAATCTCGGTGGTATTGAGACCATGATCTTTTCAACAACCTTCAGGTCTGTGAAAGACTCTCCAAGGAGCCTAATTTGGTTCACTATGACCATCCTTCCAGGGTAATCTTTGACAGATTCACTGTCCTTCATCTTCATGAGTTCAAATTTTCTTTTCAATGTAATAAGCCTTACAGGTTCAACCCTGCTGTTGCCCTCAAATTCACTCTGGAGTTTATCCCATACTTGCTTTGGTGTTTGCAAGTCCATTATTTTGGTGAATATGTGGTCAACAAGACCAGAGTGAAGACAAGTGATAGCCTTGTCTTTCTTTAGTTTCTCTTCTTCATGGGCTCTGATTTAAGCCAATGAAGGATTCACAACAAATGGTAGTGGATCCATCTCTAATTCTGTCATAGACCAAAAGCCTTGTGACTTCAGGTAAAATTTCATTTTCACAGCCCAAATGTGATAGTGTTCACCATTGAACACTGATATGGCTGCTGACTAAGAAGCACTGATACAGATGCGGATGCAGATGCGGGTACAGGTGCAAATGCGGGTGCGTGAATTTTTAAAAATTTTCAAATGCAGATGTGGCAATTTTTAGAATTTTTTTTTTTAATATTTTTT
>MKEJ01063430.1:0-15262 GCA_001753735.1 Embelia ribes
TATATATATATATATATATATATATATATTACAACTTGTTCTTGCCTAATAAATAAACTAACCACTTAAGGAAACAACAAGAATTAATACAAAATATAATCTATGATAATAAGTCTAAAGGTTAATAAACACATCATGAAGAATGGACAACAATCCAAAATATGCTATAATGTTTATAGCTTCAAAATTATGTACAAACGACATCCGAGCTAACTCAGTGATATCCATCATCTACCTCTGCACCTACAACACAGATATGATACACATATAGGAAAGAAAATGCACGAGTTAGCCTACTAAATAACATGATAAATGGGATGTTATATGGTACCATAATATGTAGATATGAAACACGTAAGAGTAAAGGCAATGCAATGTCAATCCAATGCAAAGTCAACACCACCCAATACTGACACCAACGCAACAATGCAACTCAACACATAAAAGATGAGACCAATACCTCAACATGATTTTCTAAAATAAGGGCTACTTTGTAAACCCTATACGATAATCTGTCATCCTCGCATGATGTGATTATAGCTAATACTTGCGCAAGTTTCCCGACTTTTATGGTAAGGCCTTCTTTTTATTTACTTTTCACAACATAGAAAAGTCGACACTACCTTAAAAAGAAATAGAAAATGACACAATTTCCCAATGAATGCAACTCAACAAATTTGTTGAAAATAACATTTTAAGATTTTTTATTTTAAATCAACAACATATTTTAGATCAATAACGCATAAGCATCTTCGCTATAACATATTAACTCACCAACACATTCAACACTTTCAATACCTTGCCTTTGAAAATATCATTTCAACTTCTTTACACATGAAAATCATTTCAGCACTTCTCATTTGTCAGAATCAACACTTTTGATCATTTCATGAAAATGTTATGCCAACAGAATGAATGAATGATATATATATCAATGTATTACATTATCAACACCTACACTAATTTCAATTAGCAAGAAATTAATATCGACAACACATTAATAAAGCTGAAATTCAACACATAAATTACACGTAATGATACACATATAAACTCATGCTTATATTGTTATTTTGTACTCTATTCGTACCTCTAATCGCGCTAAATCACACTCGAAAGCTTCTTCCCAAAAGCTCTAAAAACCCCCTCTTCTACGCCTCTCGGTTTAATTTAGGAGATGAACTTGAATCGAAGCAAACCTAAAGCGGAAAACATTCTACTCAATACAAGGATAAAGAATATTGAATTTATTTTGGCTACAATAAGGCCTAAAAATAATTGAATAGTGAACGAACGAGATAATAAACGAGACTTACCTTAAAACATTTTCCACGTTTTAAGGATCAAGAATATCCACTTTAATCCCACATATAAGTAATGTATTTAGATGAAATTAAAGTTCAAAATGAGGAAAAAATATTACCTCTCCCTTTCTCCCCTTCTTCTAGTCTGATGAAAATGGGAAAAGTGAAGCTTGACGTGACATAAAGTTGATAAGGTACTTTTTGAAATTACTCGACACAATCGACATATATCAAAATCAATCGACTAATTTCTAAATCAATTGACAGATATACCACATAAATCGACATATTTCCCCACCTGAGCACCAAAACTCCTTGGAATAAAATACGACCAAATCAATTGACTGATTTCCTTCACCTGAGAATCAAAATTCTCTGGAATTTAACGCATCTCAAACAGTCGACATATTTCTCAGAACAATCAACCGATAATAATCAGTCTATATATAGATCACATATGTCGACTAATTCACTCCAACTGAGAAACATAACTCCCTAAAATTAAATGCACTCAAATAAGTCTACATATAACTCAAATCAGTCGACTTATTGACAATTAGTCGACTGATCTCTCCTATCAGTAGACTGATCCCCCACCTGAATGTTTTTCCCAATATTTCAACAATCAAACTCCAAGGCATTAATACAATGCCTCACAACACACAATACATCAATACAACAACACATTACACCACTTTACCAATTATTTATGCAACTCTATTCTACAACACATTATGACTACGTCATAAATGTAATAATAATTTTATAATAAGATACATAATATTATTAAATGCAAAGAAAAAAAAAATCAACTCAAAATTTTCACAATGTAACATCCTCCCCACTTTAGGAAATTTTGTTCCTGAAATTTGCATGTATGAAACAGAAATAAACGAGTACCAAAATTCTCTAAGAGCTATGAAAACTTCACACATCGCATCCTCACATTCCCAATCATTACTTTAGTTTAGTTACTTCGCCAAACCGAATAGATTTTCGTCTCAACACTTGCTCTTTTGCATCTAATGTTTGAATTGGCCTTACCTCATACGTCACATTTTCATCAGAATACAAATCATCAAAGTTCATTACATACTAGGGATCCCAAATATACTTCCTCAACATCGACATATGGAAGACGAGATGAACGCTCGATAACTGTGTCAACAACGCAAGCCTATAAGAATCAAGAAAGGAACAATATATCTTGACAATAGTTTTCCTTGCCAAATCTCATAATCCCCTTTTTCGAATATACCTTTAGGAACACATTTCTACCCACCTCAAATGACAAAGGACATCGCCTCATGTCCACATAATCCTTGAAATGACTATGCACCGTTTCCAAATATTGTCTAATTAGTCGCACATTCTCAATGGTCTCTTGCACCAATTATGACCCAAATAATGCACCATCACCGACCTTAGCCTAACAAATATAAGAATGACACTGATATCCATATAAAGCTTCAAACGGAGCCATTTTGATATTCGAATGATAACTGTTGTTATGAGAAAACTTTATCAAGCTCACATGCTCCTCCCATCTACCACCAAAATCTAAGACACATGCCCGAAGTATGTTCTCTAGAGTTTGTATAGTCCGCTCGGATTGTTTATCCATCTACGGATGAAATGATGTGTTCATCAAAATATTAGTCCCCAAAACCCTTTGGAGAATCGACCAAAATCGCGAAACAAAATGAGGATCTTGATCTAATACAATAGATACGGGAGCCCCATGCAAATGAATAATCTTATTGATATACATCCGACAGAGCTTCTCGACTGAGTCAGTGTTATGCGTCAAAATAAAATGAGCAGATTTAGTAAAATGATCCATGACAACCGAAATCGCATCGCAACCACACCTCAATCTCGACACCCCACAATGAAGTCCATTTTAACCCGTTCTCACTTCCACTTAGGAAGGGACGATCGATGCTACAACCTACCGGAATGCTTGTTCTCAGCCTTCCCTTTTCGACATGTCAAACAATGCGAAACAAAATTTACCACATCTTTCTTCATATCGGACCACCAAAAGTGACGAGACAAGTCATGAAATATCTTTGTGCCACCTAGATAAATCGCCAAAAGAGAATGATGAGATTCCCGAAAAATCTCATCTCAAATAGAATTAGGAACGAATAGATGATTTTGGAAATACAATCTACCATCGTCAGAAATGGCCCACCCATCAAGACCATGCTCAAAAAGAATATGAACATGATATGCATCAGATTCGTCATCAACACGATGCGTGTCTACAACATGAGTGATCAATGTTGATTGGACCTCGATTACAAAAAAAAGTCGTTATATCCTCCGCTTCCACCACTTCCAAACCAAACTCATTCAACACAGTCAACATCTCTCACTCATTCATTGCAAGAAAAGCGAGAGTACACTGAATCTTACGGCTAAATGCATCCACTACCACATTAGTTGTCCCATGGTAATACTCTAGATCAAAATTGTAGTGATCTAAGTACTCCACCCACCTCCTCTAATGCATATTCAAGTCATGTTAGGTAAAGAAGTACTTGAGAGATTTCTGATCGAAAATTTATATTATTTTTAATGTTTCTATTAAATTAATATTTTGGCTTTTAGGGTTGCAACGGATTTTCCGTCGCTAATTAGCAATGGATACTTAATTCCATCGTTGATTGTTAGTTACGCGCTCTATAATGACGAATGATTTTGCATCGCAAAATCCTTCGCTAAGCTTGGTCAATAATGGATTTTGCGACGGAAACTATTGTTGCTGTTGGCCATTTTTTTTTTTTTTTTTTGTAGTGTATATCAAAGTTTTTTTATTTTTTTTATGTATTCCTTTGAGTGGTGAGCTTAATTGGAGTTCTTATCTTTGAGATGGTAATATTCTTATGCTCTTCTTTTGCTGATTTACATCCTCAATTTGTATCAAAATATGACATATGTACATTAAGAATGTGTGTCCCTCCAAATAATTATCAAGCAATCAAATATTATTAGCCTTAAAATTTACACAAAACTTGACCAAATTGAAATTGAATTATGAGTTGATTTTGAATATTTTGATAATTTGACAAAAGTGTACTAAAAATATAATTAAACATAATTCAGTGTACCAAATTGAGAAATCGATAGCTCATGTTTAAAAATTTTAAAAATAAATAAAGCTTCAGCAATGGCAATTACCCATTCTTGAGACACTTAATGTTTGGGATAAGACCTTGGCATATGAAAATCAAAGATAAAGGATGGTAGTTCTTTTAACAAAAACGGATGCAATTCTCTCTCTTTCTTGTTACTTTTACTTCCAAGAAATCCTTGCCGAAGCTACCCTTAGTGAAAGAGTGAGCAGTGAACTTATAGGTGTTAGAGCCTCAGGGTATGCTTAGTTAAATGCTGAAGTAAAGCTGGAGAAAAAACCTGAAGAAGAAAATCAATAAAGCTCGAGCTCAAACTAGTTACACCCTACCCACATATATTGTCAAATGCTGGACGAAGAGCGTAAGATTAAATGAGTGACGAAATCCAATTTTTGCATTTACAAGGCGAATCCCGGCCACACTTGACAATACTGTAAGATGATCCAGTTGTATATAGAGTGGCTGGAGCCTAGGCACCACCATAACAACTAAGTGCAAAATTTAACTGCGAATAACTGCAAGGTTACTGTTACATGAAATTAAAAGGGAAACAAATCAAACATTAAACAAAGAGGATATTTAAAGATTGCTCCACATATAAGAAAAATTCCTATGTAAACGATACTAAACCAACAAGTTATTCTGAACAGCTATTTCAACATATCTCAGAATTTACATTGCTAAAAATTGCCCTTGCCCCAGGGGAAAAAAAACATTATCGGCATTAGATCGACAGATAAATAGAAGCCCGAGTATTTTAAATCCGACCTGAGTTATATCTTGAAGAGAACTTTCAGTTTCTTAATCAACGTCCACTCATCATTAGGCACTTCATCTTGCATTCAATTACATTGACATAAAAAATCATCAGATGTTGCAATTAGTATTACCAGCTATTAGGTTTGGTTTTAAAAGAGTAACATAAGGCCATGGACTATAAAGTATTTTCATATTACTTATGTAAAAAAGCTACAAACTTTAGTGAAATTAAGATGTCAAATGTTGAAATTGCTGAACTCAGGAAATCGCATCAAAACATCATGTATAAACTATAAACAGGGTGAAAAGAGAGAAAAATTTGTGAGAATGTAAATAAAAAAAAAAAAAAAACTGTTAAAAGGAAACAAGAAACACTTCCGAATTATTACTGTGAAATCTCATGTGCATTCACCTTTCACATCATTTCACCATTTATCGATTTTCTAACTATAATCTATCTGAAATTATTTGAATGTGGAAAATCACACTGACAAATTCAATTTTCCTGTTTAGTACCACCTATCATCTTGTTTTCCTCCCAAATCCCAATGAGAGTTTTCAAATAGTTGGTATCATATCATATCCAAAAACATTAATTCAGAATCTCAAATTCTCAACTACCTTAATCGCTCACATTAGAATTTGTTTTCTTGGGTTTTTTGCTGAAATTATTTGAATGTAAAAGCTCAAGGTGATATATTCACATTTCAGCGAAGTATTTAAGTTACCTCTGCAATGAAAATTCTTCGATACTTGGCATTATCAGAGATGCTTACTTCACAGTATTTACAAGCAACAAAAATATTTTTAGGTATTTCTATTGGATGGTTAGTCAAATCCTACAAAATCATTATGCGATTTAATGACTAAAAATTTCATAGGCCCCTCCCTAGTAATTTTGTGCAAAATCTTGATTTCAACAGCCAAGGCAGCAAATAATATCATTAAACGAAGTGAAATACCACGAGGATAACTGAACTCAGCCTACCCGATAATAAGCTCTGAGCACATCAATTGACCTCCTAGAAATACGGCTTACGAACTCATCTTCTTCTCTATAATGCCGGCCAAACTTCTTTTTCTGTTCCTGGGTACAAATAATCTGCACAAGAAAGGCAGAGTAAGAAACTGAAAAATAAGGCTCAAAGAAACTGCAATAAGATATGCAAGATATTTTGATAGAAATGCTAAGTAAATGCAAAGCAGTATTTGAGAGAAATCTCTCTATGTTTGCTGTGTGTTTTCTGTGTTTTAGGTGCATACAAATACAAAGTAATGCAGCCTTTAAATAGGCTTTACAATGACTTAAAAAAACAGCTTCTAAAAGTACTCAACTAATCTGATAAGAAGTGCTCACAGTTAGCACAAAATTAGGAAAGAAAACAACAACAAACTTAAACAACATTGACCTGTTACAGGTTTTATTTAACAGAAAAATAAAACAACAAATATTAACCACAAATAAATGAAGCAAATATCACCCATTTTAACACTCCTTGATGTTTGCTTCTGAAATTCCCAATTTTTCTTCGAAGAAGTCCAATTTCACTCTAGCAAGTCCTTTGGTCATTATATCAGCCTGTTGTTCATCAATAGGACATTAATGAACTTTGATCAATCCTTCTTTCTCAAATTCTCTTATAGAGTGAAACTTGACTTTGATGTGCTTGGTTCTTTTATGTTGAACTGGCTTTTCAACAATTGAAATTGCAGAGTTATTATCACAATAAATCTCAGTGGCTGAGCTTTGTTTTTGACTCAAGTCTGCAAGTAATCTCTGCAGCCAAATAGCTTGGTTTGCAGCTGCAGAGAGGGCAATGTACTCAGCTTCAGCAGTTGATTAAGCTACAACTTTCTGCTTCTTTGCATTCCAACAAATAGCTCTACTTCCCAAGTTAAACACATAGCCTGAAATGCTCATCATGTCATCTTCACAACGTACCCAATCACTGATAGCAAAACCTTGAAGTGTCATAGAACTTGTTCTTTTGTACCACAATCCTTCCTTTGCAGTGCCTTTCAAATATATCAGTACTCTCTTGCCAATATTCAAGTGAGCACTTGTAGGAGAATTCATATATCTTGAAAGTAATCATGCAGAAAACATAAGATCTGGCCTAGTGGCAGTTAGAAACAACAAACTGCCCACAAGACTCCGGTACATTGATGGTTCTTCAATAGGTATACCTGTGTCCTTAGAAATTTTGTCATTTAAAACCAGAGATAGAGACTTCTTTGCAAGAGTCAAGTTTGAACCTTCTTAGGATGTCTTGTGCATATTTTTTCTGAGAAATATATATACCCAGACTGCACTGTTGGATTTCAATGCCTAGGAAGTATTTCATGAGTCCAAGATCAGACATTTCAAATACACTTTCCATTTCTTGCTTGAGCTTATTCACACTGAACTCATTGCTTCCTGTCACTAACATATCATCAACATATAGTGAGACAACAAGTTGCAAACCATTGCTACTTTGTTTCGAATATAATATAGATTCATTCTTGCTCCTCCTAAAACCAAGCTGCAATAAGTGAATCAATTTTGCTATACCAAGCCCTTGGTGCTTGTTTCAAACCATATAAAGCCTTTGGGTAATTTATACACTTTATTTTCACTCCCTGTTATCACAATCCTTCAGGTTGCTCAACATAAATATCTTCCACAATAGTACCATTTAGAAATGCTGATTTAACATCCAAATGAAAGACTTTCCACCTTAGTTGATCAACTACTGCAAGTAACAATCTAATTGTATCATGCCTAGCAACTGGAGCAAATATGGAAGTATAATCAATACCTAGAATTTGAAAGTATCCCTTGACCACAAGTCTAGCTTTGTGCTTAAATACTGACCCATTAGGATTTAACTTAACTCTGTATATCCATTCGACTCCAATAGCCTTTTTGTCTTGTGGCAAATTTGCAAGCTCCCATGTTTTATTTTTTTCAATGTACTTATTTATGCTTTCATAGCATCAAACCATTCTTGATGGTCAGTTGCTTCTCGATAAGTAGTGGATTTTGCATATGTCAAAATACACATCTCATAAATCTCAGATGGTAACATTTTTAGAACAGGAGTGTTACTTGTTCCTTCAATGTCAAAAAATTGAGGAGAGACCGAGTGTATAACTATTGTGTCACTAAAAGTTTGAGTATTGATCTTGTTCAAATCCCAAACCCAATAACTATTTCATCTACAACATCTCTGTTAATTATAACTGATAGGATCACGATCCCCGCCACGTAAGCGTCGGGCTATTCTTGCTTACGGTGCAAGATGACCAAATATTTCCTTTTGATAATGGAGCAAAACCCAAGAAAGTTCATTCATAAAACCTTCCAATATGCACATGAGTTAGGATATATACAAGCTGCTAGTTAACTGCTCAAATAAAAGAAAAAGATAAAAACATTTAATATTTACAAAACTACTTAAGAAAACTACCCATATTCCCATTTTCTTGTTGCACGTTTCATTTCTAAAACTTCTCTTTACTCTCACTTTCAACCTTGCCCTCTGACCTTGCCACATCAACTATATAACAACCAACTTTTGCTTTCTCTCCCATGCAACATTCATTAGTCTCATGCACATTAACAAACTTTAAATCCTAGGCAGCTTTTAGTATTGTCGCTCCCTCGTTCATCAAGCCTATGAAATATTTGTAGTTCGGTTTACGGATATGAGCACTACGACATGGAAGTGGTGGGTTTGTATCAATTCCGCCTCCTTGGAGATGAACCTTGCCCTCAAGGTTCAACGATGGAAATTGTTGGCGTAGAACTGAGGTTGGCTCCCATGTTGCTTCTTCCAGTTTAAGATGTTTCCATCTAACTAAAGCTTCCTCAATATATTTTCCTTGAATGCGCACCCAACGGTAATCGACAATCTCAACAGGCTCGATTTGTATGTCACCATCATCAGAAATTTCCGGTAAAGTAGATGTACCAACCTCATGCTGACCCAACCTTTTTTTTAACAGTGATACATGAAATACTAGATGTATTTTAGCCGAATCAGGAAGAGCTAATTTATATGCCACGCTTCCAACTTTAGCCGTTATTTGGTAGGGTCGAAAATATCGACTTGCAAATTTTTAACATACTCTTTTAAAGACCGATTGTTGTCGATACGGATGTAAACGTAAGTATACCCATTCACCCACGTTAAGCTCTACATCTCTGCGAAGTTTGTTCGCACTTTGGCGCATTTGGTTCTGAGCATGAAACAGATTCTTTCGGAGAGCTTGGAGGATTTGATCTCGTTGTTTAAGGTCTTGGTCGACCCCATCAACGATCGCTTCTTCTGGTACATACATTGTGATAATAGGTGGATCACACCCATAAAGAGCTTTGAATGGCGTCATTCCAGTGAATAAATGGAAAGAAGTGTTGTACCAAAATTCTGCCCACGATAAAAAATCGTTCCCATGAGCGCTGATTGTCACAAACAAAACACTGTAAATACTGTTCAAGGCATTAGTTAACTACTTCAGTTTGGCCGTCCGTTTAAGGACGATATGCGGAACTCGTTTTTAAGGCCGTACCTTGTAATTTAAATAACTCTAGCCAGAAAAGACTTAAGAAAATACGGTCCATATCACTTACAATAGAACACGGCATACCATGTAATTTTACTATGTTTCGTACAAACAAATCAGCCACTATTTTAGCTGTATATGGATGAGCTAGCACAATAAAATGGGGCATACTTTGAAAAACGATCAACAACTACGAAGATTGAATCCTTACCACATGATTTTGGAAGACCATTAATAAAATCCATCGAGACATCTTCCCACACTTGTTTTGGAATGGGTAGTAGAACGAGAATCCCAGCCGGGGATCGAGTTTTGGACTTGTTACGTTGACAAATATGGCACTCACGGACATATTTCATCACATCCCCACGCAATTGTTCCCAATAAAATGTTTTGCTCAACCGCTTGTAGGTCTAAGTAACCTGAATGTCCCCCGAAATGAGTCATGATACTCAAGTAATGAGGCTATGTCGGAGCTGCTCGTTTTGTGGAACATATACCCATTCGTTGAAGAAAATCAGTCCATTACGGACACTAAATTTACCCACTGTCTGACCATCCTTTGGGATCTGATTTTTTTGGTCAGAGGTTGTTAAGGCACGAATTTGGCCCAAATTTCCCATTCTGGGAATGAAAATGCAAGTATTTGACCTTCCGCTTCCTCCATTGGCTTACGCAATAATGCATTGGCGACATTATTTTCTCTTCCCGGACGATATATGATTTCGTATGAGAATCCCAATAATTTTGCCATCCATTTTTGTTGTTCGGGGGTTATTCTTTGCTCTAAAAGATACCGTAAGCTTCTTTGATCTGTGCATATCTTGAACTTACAACCCAACAAATATGGCCTCCACAATCTCACGGCCTACAATATAGTGAGCATTTCTTTTTCATAAATCGACCATGCCTTTTTTTATGGGCTTATTGCTTTGCTCATGTAAGCAATTGGGCAACTTTGTTGTGTCAAAACAGCTCCTATTCCTTCCCCTGATGCATCAGTTTCAATTACAAATTCTTCATCAAAGTTAGGTGAAGCTAGGACAGGGGTAGTCGTCATAGCCCTTTCAAAGGATTTGAAAGCGTTATAAGCCTCCTCATTCCATTTGAACTGCCCTTTTTGAAGCAATTGGGTTAGTGGTCTGGGAATGAGCCCATAGTGCCTTACAAATTTACGATAGTCCCCGTTTAATCAGAGAAATCCTCTCAACTTGGTAGTATTCTTCGATTTTGGCCACAATAACATATCTTTGGTCTTTTTCTCATCCGCATATACCCCTTCTCGAGTGATTATGTGCCCCAAATAATCAAACTTCTTTTTTACCAAAAGAGCATTTAGTTAACTTGATATAAAAACTATGTCGAGCTAGTATGCCGAGTGCAATACGAATGTGTTCCAAGTGCTTCACCCAATTCTCACTATAAATAAGAATATCATCGAAGAACACGAGAATGAATTTTTTTGAAGATGATCTTTGAAAATCTGGTTCATGGCGGCTTCAAAAGTAGAAGGAGCATTGCAAAGCCCAAATGGCATTACCAAATACTGGAAATGTCCATGGTGAGTTCGAAATGTGGTTTTGTGTATGTCGTTCGGATGAACTCGGATTTGGTGATATCCCGCACGAAGATCTGAGTTTAGTAAAATATTTTGACCCAAAGAGTTCATCAAGCATGTCTTCGATAGTCGGTATAGGAAAACGATCCTTTACTGTCACTCCATTCAAGGCACGATAATCGGTACAAAATCTCCAAGTTCCATCTTTTTTCTTTACCAATAAAATGGGAGATGAAAATGGGCTCGAACTTGGTCGAATCAACCCCATTCGTAACATTTCATCCACTTGTCATTTAATTTCATTTTTCTGAAAGTGGGCGTACATATACGGGGCAACATTTACTGGTTTTGTCTCATCTTTGAGAGTAAGGTCATCGAATTCTCGCCAGGGAGGTAATGTTTTTGGTTCTGCCATAACCTTTTCGAACTCTAGCAAGATCCTTCTGAGGTCTTTGGGTATAGGTTGGTGGTCCTCTGCCCTTTTTCCAATTATCTCAGTTGCATGAAGACAAAATACCTCTCCACCTCTTTGAAGTTCTTGCAAAAAAGAGCTCACATCAGTAGCTCTCTCAACTCACCAACGGGTTGAGCTGTTAGCTTATAAGTTTGAGTTCCCTTCGTGAATTCCATCGTCATTTTCCCCCAATCAAACACAATCGGTCCTACACTTGCAAGCCATTGGACTCCCAGAACTAGATCCAATCCGGTCAACGGTAACGAAAATAGGGTTTTGATGAACTCGTAACCTTGGATTTTTATTGGCACGTCCACATATTTTTCTGTGCATTCAATCTTCTCACCACTCGCAATATGTACCAAAAATGGTTCAGTTGGAGTAACCGCTGGCCCTAACGTTGGAGCAAATTGGCAATTAACAAAGTTGTGGCTCGACCCACTATCAATTACGGCCATAACTTCTTGTTGTCCAATTTGTGCCTTTACCCACATGGTCCGAACACCCACACCCCCAGCCAAAGCGTGGATCAATATTATGGGATCATCCAGTTTCGCTTTTGTTTGCTCTTCCTCTATTTTTTCCAATACTGTCTCCTCGGATTCATCGAGATATTCAATGACAAAGGCTTGTGGTACAACTTTTACTTTGCATCGGTGTCCCGGAATAAACTTTTCATCACAATTGAAGCAAAGTCCTTGAGCTTTCTTTTTTTGCATTTCTTCCCATGTAAGTTTTTTGAATGATGATGGAGAATTGCTACTCTTAATCTCGGTTATCAGAATTGCAATAGTAACCTTGGTGGTTCTGCTGCTAGTTAAGTTGGGTTTCCTCATCTGCTGTAATTGGTCAGATTTCTTGCGGGCCAAAGCAATAACTTCGGATAATGTCATTGATGAGAACATCTTAATTTCAGACGATATTCCCTTCTTCAAACCGCTCATGAACGCCCCTTTTAGCATCTTTCTTGACCAGCCAGTGACTTTATCCGACAATCTCTCAAATTCTTAGAGATAATCTTCAAACGAACAGGTTTATTGGATTTTGTGTAAAGCTTCATCAAAGTTTTCAAAGTCTATTGGTCCAAACCGAACCATGACAGCCTTCTCAAATCTTTTCCACGTCAATGACTTTCCCTCCTTTTTACCATGTTTCTTAAACCATCACCACCATGCATTCGCCTCTCCAACTAAGTTGAAAGAAGCAATCTCAACCTTTTGTTTCCCTTGCACCAACTGGGATGAAAAGTATTGGCGTGCTCGTTCTAACCATCCAGCTGGGTCTTTTCCTTCAAACCGAGGAAACTCAATTTTAACGGGTTTGAAAATTTTCCTTCGCTCTTCTCTACGTCTACTGAAATTAGATGAGTCTAAGAACTCGCCTTCGGATCTTTCTGTTTCACAACTTGTTGAACTAATAGAGTCTGAAGCAACCGATGAGTGATCTACCTCATCCTTGTGTTCCTTTTCTGCAACTTGTTTTTATTTCTCGATTTGTGAGTAGTCCTAACCATGTTTTCAATCCGTTGCATCCCTCCTTGCAAAGCCTGTATTGCCCGAGCTTGTTCCGTTTGCCCCTCAGATAGCTGAGTTACTAAGGCCTCCAACGTAGCCATTCGTTCTTTGTTTGTTGCCATGTCTACAAGCGATGACAATCTTTTCCCCGCTCTGATACCAAAATGATAGGATCACGATCCCCGCCACGTAAGCGTCGGGCTATTCTTGCTCACGGTGCAAGACGACCAAATATTTGCTTTTGATAATGGAGCAAAAACCAAGAAAGTTCATTCATAAAAACTTCCAATATGTACACGAGTTAGGATATATACAAGCTGCTAGTTAACTGCTCAAATAAAAGAAAAAGATAAAAACATTTAATATTTACAAAACTACTTAAGAAAACTACCCATATTCCCATTTTCTTACTGCAGGTTTCATTTCTAAAACTTCTCTTTACTCTCACTTTCAACCTTGCCCTCTGACCTTGCCACATTAGCTATATTACAACCAACTTTTGCTTCCTCTCCCATGCAACATTCATTAGTCTCTGCACATTAATAAACTTTAAATCCTCGGCAGCTTTGAGTATTGTCGCTCCCTCATTCATCAAGCCTATGCAATATTTGTAGTTCGGTTTACGGAAACGAGCACTACGACGTGGAAGTGGTGGGTCTCTATCAATAACCTTTTTATTATCAAAATTATAGATTCTATACCCTTTTGACTCAGTTGCATAACCCAAGAAAATACCTATTGTAGCTTTCTCATCCAACATACCTCTGTTTTATGAGTATATGTGAACATAGTATATAGAACCAAATACTTTCAAGTGCTTGAGTGAGGGCTTCACACCTGACCAAGCTTCAATGGGTGTCATGCTCTCTACTGATTGTGTAGAAAGCATGTTGAGCAGATAAACTGCAGTGTTAATTACTTCAGCCCAAAGAAATTTTGGCAACTTTTTCTCAAAGAGCATGCACCTGGCCATTTCCATTACTGTTCTATTTTTCCTTTCAGCAATACCATTTTGCTAAGGAGAATATGGAACGGTCAATTGATGTATCATTCCAGCTTCTTGGCAGAATATTTTGAACTCATTTCAAGTGGATTCTCCTCCATTGTTTGATCTAAGAGTCTTCAATTTGAGTCCACTCTGTGTCTCCACCATCTATTTAAAGCTTTTGAATACTGACAACACATCTGACTTGTGCTCAAAAAATAAGCCCAAGTCATTCTGCTAAAATCATCAATGGACAAGGCAAAATACAACTTTTTCCCAACTGATTCTATTTACATAAGGCCACAAATGTCTAAGTGCACTAATTCAAGAATTTTGGAGGCTCTCTTATACACAATTTTTGGAAATGGTAATCTATGATGTTTGACTAGCATACAACTTTCACAAGTTCCATTGTGTGCAGAATATTAGGGAAATCAATTACCATTTTTGTATCTTCCATGTGTTTAAGAAAGTTTAAATTATAGTGTCCACATCTTTTGTGCCACAATTCACTGTCAACAGTAGACATTCTATAAGCATTCTCTTGTTCTAACTCAAACTTCAAATAAAAACCATTACCTTGCATACTTGTTTTTGCAATTTCTTCTCCATTTTTGTCAAATATCTAGCAGAAATTATCATTAAAAGACAGCTTGTACCCATTCTTTATCATTTAAGCCACACTTAACAAATTTTGATCCAACTCAGGTATAAAAAGAACATCAAAAACTTCCTTGTACCTTGTAGAGTTTTTACTGAAATTGTACCTCTACCTTGTGATATGATTGTGTCACCATTGCCTAGCTTTACTTTAGGTTATATGCTCCTGTTAATTGATGTAAAATTTGCCAAGTGATTGGTCATATGACTTGTGCTGTAATATCCCGAAATTTTCCAGAACATAATCAAACTATAATTTTGTTGTGAAATATAAATCAGTCTGAATTTAATTAATTAGTGTTATTTTATTTTAAGCCACAATATATATGTATATAATTCATTT
>MKEJ01063434.1:0-10059 GCA_001753735.1 Embelia ribes
TTTGGGGGCGCGACAAATATGTTCACCTCAAAGCTAAACGATCAACATAAAAGTGATCTACGAGTCATAATAAACATGTTTATCAACTTTATTTCGACAAACAAACTTAGCACCAAATCGAGAAAAAATAACTGAGAAATATAGGTAAAGAAATTTACGTAAAAATGATCATCGTATGACGTAGAGTCTGAATACATATTTATTTTCTGCGGACAAAGTCCCGAGCTTGATTAACCAGGCTTCCATCTCTCTTTTTCCTGCATGGTTTGTGACAAATTATAATCAAACAAAAATAGTGGGGCCTACTGCTAATGTTGACTGCACTGGCCTGACCACTTCAGGCCTCGTTTTGACCACTTTACGCTCTGAATTTGCTATCGTCAAAAAACAAAAATTATAGATAATTGAATCCTCTTTTCCATAACATTTTGTAAGGCCCAATAGGAGTTATGGTTTGAGAGATATGACCAAAATACAAAACTGGTGTCACGTTTCCTGACACGTTTTCCTGAATGCTTTGAGCCTATTTTTAACTATTATCCACTTCAAATTAAATTTTCCTCAAAACATAAAACTCGTACATAAATGAAATAGATTTCCAAAATTATATGATAGACTCAAATCAAATTTACGGTTTGTGAGATACCATCAAAATACCGAATGGATGTCACGACTACAACTTTCTCTTAATCACGTTTAATTCTTTTCTAAGGCCAAACTACGATCACGAAAAATTGTCCACCACTTTCAAGTACTAGTATATGAGGTACACTATAGGGAAAAATATTATAACTCGTATAATATTATTTAATAACGCGAAAAATTTACTCGTAATTTTGGGATGTTACAATGCCATGGCCCTATATTCGGCTTTTGCAGAGGAGCTAGAAACTATTGTTTGTTTTTTTGACCGCCAAGAGATAGGATTGCTACCTAATATGGCAAAAAAAAAAAAAAAAATCAGTATTTGTAGAGTGGCGGTGATCGAGTAAAACAAGTAATACATGGGGGTCCTTTTAAGATAATAAAGGACACGTGTGACAGCCTATAGATGAGTAACTCGTGGAACATGCATAAATTGACTTGGGTAGATGACAAAGTAAGCTATATCTAGACGTGTTATAGTCAAATAGGAGAGACGTCCAATGAGTCGTCGATATACACTTGGATCCGGTAGTAGCGTTCCATCTGTAGGTAATAGTTTTAAGTATTGTTCCATGGGAAAATCGGTTGGGTGAGCACCAAGTTGTCTTCCATCACTTAAGATATCCAAAATATATTTGTGCTGTGGAAGAAAAATACCGATGGAAGAACGAGCAATTTCTAATCCAAGAAAATACTTTAGAGTATCTAAATCCTTAATTCAGATGCAATTAGCAAGATGTATTTTGATGTCATTGATGGCAACGAGATCCAGTCCAGTTATTAAAATGTCATCCATATAAACCTATAGTACGATAAATGTTCCTTGAGTGGAACGTATAAAGAGGCTACAATCAGTCTGTGATTGTATAAAACCCGCAACAGTGAGAACAATAGACAATTTAGATACCAATTCCTGGAAGATTCCGTTATGGGATAACCTGGGGACAGTGACATATAATCCTCTTCTTTAATATCTCAATGTAAAAAGGAATTTTAGACATCAAGTTGGTGTAAGTGCCAATTCTGAGAAGTTGCGGTTGATAGAATACAACGAAAGGTAATGAGTTTAGCAACTGGTACAAAAGTATCTTTATAGTCTAAGCCTTCTACTTGTGTATAACCTTTGGCGACCAAGCGCACTTTGTAGCGTTCCACAGAATCATCAGCTTGTAATTTTGTCTTAAATACCTACTTGCAAGCGATTGGTTTCTTTTGAAGAGGAAGTGGAACTAAAGTCCAAGTATGGTTGTCCTCAAGAGATTTGAGCTGAGAAGGCATAACATTGCACCTATGTAAGTTTTTAGCCGTATAACCATAACAAGTAGGATCCTTTATATCTGAAACAACAGTAAAAAAAAGCAAAGTGAGAAGATGAATAAAGATTATAGGATAAAAAATTAGAAATCGGATGAGAAGTAGGGATCTTACTACGAGACAGAGATGAGGATGGGGCGGTGGTAAGAACATCTGGGAGGGTTGGGCAAAGGTAGTTATGTAGGTGGTGGGGGCAAATAATCTTGCATCACAGATAGCAAGGACTTGGGGTAATGTACTGGTTGAAAAGGTCATTGGGTAAGTTGGGTTGGGCCGGTGTGATGGTGGGGGCAAGTATAATGGTGACTTGGGTAGGGGTTTGTATTGGTGGTGTGTGGTTGGGCTGGCAAGAAGAATTAGGGTGGTGTTGATCCAGTTGGGTTGGGATATAGAGGGTTTGGTCCTAAGGGTCGGCTTGTTCTGGAGGTGTGTTCGTTGTAATTAGGTTTGGGGGTAAGTTGGGCTGCGCATTTTCTTTGGAATTGTTGTGTTATTAAGCTAGGGGTGTAGTTGAATAATGTGGTAATTGGTTATACATTGCTCAGTTGGGTTGGGTAATATGGTTAGCATTTTGTGGAGTGGTTTGATAGGGAAAAATTTGTTCATGAAAAGTGACATTTTTTGATATGACAAATTTTTGTGTGGTGAGATCAAATATGTGGTAGGCACTATGGTTGGTGGGGTAACCGAGAAAAATGCATGAATTGGCCTGTGGTTAAAATTTATCCCGTCTTTCTTTCAAAGTTTGTGTTTACCATAAACAACAGAAAACTCTTAAATACTTGTAAGAAGGTAATTTGTTAAAAAGTCATTCAAAAGGAGAGACATATTTTAATAAAGGAGTAGGTGTACAATTAATTAAATATACGGAGCCAAGTATGCATTCTCCCCAAAATTGTAGAGGGAGATTTGCATGGAAACATAAATACCATAACACATTGAGGATGCGTTGATGTTTGTGTTCCGTAACACCATTTTGGTGTGGTATCCTATGACAAGTATGTTCATGTAAGAGACTTTTTTGTGTAGAAACGTTTTGAGTGGGTCCACTAGTAAATTCCATGCTATTGTTGGTACAGACATGTAATATGCTATTATTGAATTGCGTAGAAACCATATTAAAAAACAATTCAAGGTTATATAAGGTTTCTGACTTATATCACATTAAATAGACTCATGTCATGCGAGAAAATTCATCTACTATAGTGATAAAATAATGAGCACCGGTGGAAGAAGGTACAATGTACCCACCCCAAATATCAACATAAATATGATTAAATTTAAACATATTCATAATAGGTAAAGTTTGGAATGATAAATGAGAATGTTTTCCCTTTTCACAAGTATCATAAAGAGGAGCTTTACTCAGAATTGAAATGAAGGACAGGAAATAACCAAGAGACGGGTGTCCTAAATGTTGGCGCCACAAGGAATAGGTGGGTGGACTATCACTATGAAGGACGGTAGGTAGATATTAGTTGAAGGTGTAAAGGTTACTATGGCACTCACCAACCCCAATTGTCGTCCGCATCGTAAGATCCTGAAAAATACAAAAGGAAGGGAAAACAAGAACAACACAATTAAGATCACAACATAATTGACTAACAAATAATAAGTTAAAATGGAATTGGGGGACATGAAGAACATTAGTAAGAGTAATAGTAGAGGAGAGTATAAAAGAACCAATATCGATTACCGATATATATGTGCTAGTAGGAATTCTAACAAAAGGTGGGTGAGAAATTTTAGACGAAGAAGATAGAGGGAAAAAACTCAAGTGAGATGAAGCTCCAGCGTCAATAATCCAAGAAGTAGCACGAGAAGAATTATTACCAACTATATTAGCAGCCGGTTTTGCGTCAAAATCACTTAACTGACGATTTTGTTTAATAGTCAAGCCATTAGTAATACCTATAGAGGATGATGTATCGGAAGTGGTGACAGATTCCATGGATAAATTACATGGCCCTTTGTACCAATCGGGGAAACCGTGTATGTAGAAACAAGCATTCTTAAGATGGCCCTTGGTATTTGCAATGGTCACACAAACAAGTATCCTTTTTTTTGGACGGAGGAGGTCGATGGTTGGCCGAGTGAGCAGGGGTTCAATATTTGGGTTGGACTGAAAATGGGATGGTTGGCCTGACTGAAGTAGACCAGCCCACTGACGGTAGGATGGATTGGCCTGTGGGCCGATTATTGGGTTGTTTGGGGAGGAAAGCAGCGAAAGCAACAGGGTTGTCTGGGACTCGTAGGGTGATGTTGTGAGTATTTTCTTCTTTGGATAAGATACTATTCATCTTAGAAACATCCGAGAGATCGGTGTTGTAAGCTAGAATGTGACTTCAAACATGAGCAAAACCTGAATTTAATCCCATAAAGACGGTGAAAAGCCGTTCGGTGGTTTGAAATTTTTTGTAGGACCTAATGGGGTCATTTAGATCAAGACATTGTAGGAGGAAAAGTTCATCCCATAACGCTAAATGGGTATTGAAGTGCTCAGTGATTGATTGAGTACCTTGTTGTAGATGGGCGAGGTCTTGTTTGATGTGATAAATTGAGCTATAAACCAAGGTGGTAAAACTATGGCCTAATTTTGACCAAAGATCGGCTAGAGTCTCGCAATAGTTGAGAATTGATGCAAGAGAAGGTTCAATACAATTAAGAAGCCACGAATGATTATACCGCGGCATTGGTCCCATAATTGTACGGTATCGTCGTCCGTTGGCCGAGAAAGAGTGCCCAAAGCGAAATATAATTTATTTTTCACATTGAGTGCCCGTCGCATACCACGTTTTCAAGCGGTTTGATTTTGGCCATTGAAACGTAGCGATATGAGAATAAGGTTAGGGTGATCGGACGGATGGAAATAAAATGGTGAGTGTAGGTTGGTGAGGGGATTCGGTAGAGTGGTAGTATTGGTGACCGCCAGATTGGCGGTATCGGGGTTGTCATTTTCGGCCATGGCCGGTGTAGGGGCGGAAGATGTAAAATCGAGATTACGCTGATATCATGTTAAAATAAGAATAGCATTGTATTGTTATATATTCAAAACATTACAAATGCTCCAATTTATAGAGAATGAAAAGAGTACAACTTCTCTAAAATCATGCAAATATAATGGAAAGAAAATTTGGAGCAAAACAAGGGTGATAATAGAGCAATAAGGAAACTTTAAATTTTGTTTCCTAACACCGAGTGTAACCAAAGACATACGTCATTCGTTTTTCCCGGAATTGGTAAAATTGTTCTGTTCTATTGTCATTTCACTCTTCTTTTTGATGGCTAAAGTTTTGTTAGCTTCTAAAGCTTACACCAAGAAAGAAATAAACACGAAATAACTATTTTCGATGATTAATGGAAATGCGTAGTGGAAAAGGATAATAATTACTTTCCTTTACACAGTCCTATTCTCGATTTCTTTTGTGTTTATTGTGGCAATCTTTTTTGTAATCGTGGCAAAATTTTCAAAAGGTCCTTTCTTAATTACTATGATCATAGTGGCTCTAATTTTAATAATAATTTGTTACATTTATATGAGTGCTCTTTGGATATTAAGCCTGGTTATCTCGGCACTAGAAAATATAAATGGATTTAAGGTAATAAATAGAGCCGAAAAATTGATGAAAGGGAAAAGGATGCAGGGTTGTGCTCTGATGATTCATTTTGTGATCGGCTATGGTGCTATATATGTTGCGCCTTTTTTTGCGATTAGTAAGATTGAGATCGCGATTGAAAAACCTTTAGTTGTTGTGATCTCAATGATATTTTTCATTTGCTTTCTAAAGTTGTTCATGTTGGCGATGTACACCATGTTTTATCATGAATGGAAAAAGGAAGATGGCGAGCATGGTGAGCTTTGCTCGTATGCTCCAATTGATTCGGCTAAATATGCTTCTGCTTGGAGTGAAGGGCAATACAGTTCGGTTTGATCAATAGTTTAAGTTTCTAAAGTATTTAATCAAATATCGTCTTAAGTTCAACTAATTTTTATCCCCAATTTGTTTTTTCTTATGTTTCTATGAAGAAAATAAAGACTTTAAACCTGTAACACCATTTCAACCAATGTTTATGAGTACCAATTCTATGTTTGTAATGGTAAAGTTTAGCGAGACTATGTTTATGCAACGAATCATTTGGGATCGAAAGGAAATTAACAAAACTCGTACCACAACATTAGTCAAAGAATGCGTGTAATAGTTGGGTAAAAAAGGCCTACGGAGGACTCTGAACGTCTTACTCAAGCTCACTTTATAGAATTCGGTACAAGTATTGCAAGTAAAAATCTATGACAGATCCTCTAATCGTATTCCACCTATAACGCCAATTCATAAATAATTTCTCAAAACCATGTTTCATTTTCCAAATGCCAAATTAATGTGAAATTTAGGGAGCCAAAAACCGGAAACTAAAGCATTAAAAATGAGGCATTAAGAGAAAGCTCCATTGTCACAGATAATTTGTCTTCGGGTAATCCTTTTGGCTTGACATCGTTCTTCGAGCTCCAGTGCTATAACGATTCGAGCTCTCCCTATGGGGCACCAAAAATCAAAAGAACTATCCGTATTTCCTTTCTTTATGAAGTTTTGATTTTGTATTTTTGGATTATTTGGCTTCAATGATCATAACTTCAATAATACAGAAATGCTTTCAGCTCCGCCTAGGATATATTCAAGGTTTTAAATATCGTCTGTTAACATTACATAATATCGTTACTTAACGGTTTCGGACGCCGCCGCTACCATTATGGATTAATATATTGGTGAGTATGAAATTCTAGTCCGTATCAGCCTAAACCGTTACATGTCGATCGTTACAGCATCTTATTGGGGCTGTTACCATTACGGTTGTTATGGACAGAGACAAAATAAAATCAACAAAAAAAATTTACAAAAACGAAAATAGCTTTCGGCTCTAATACAATGTAACCACAAAGATATACGAATATTTTCTATGCATAATCTTCAGTAACTATATCATTATTCTCTAACAACTCAGTACCTATATCATTATTTTAATTACATCATTTTCAATACCTAACTTTCAAACTCTGCTTAGCAGCAGTTGATCCTTAGGCAAAAAAATTATTCTGGTATAGGGCTTCCTTTGTGTCTTTGCGCTCTAGTATGCTTTTGGTGACGTGCTCCCTTACCGAGTTAGTACCGATATGGATATTAGAAAACGAGCGATGACGCTTATGGTAAATCCCACGGAGGCAGCAACATCGATTATCCCATCTCTCACTGTTTGTTTAAATTTAAAAAAAAATAAAAATCAACAATCCAGATGAAAAAAGTAGTATGAGGTGAAGTTCTATTTCTTAGTTCAAACAATTAGAGTACTTTTACCCTCTAATGGTAGTAACAGAGCGAAATCTGAAGCTTGTTAGAAGAGATTATGTTAATATCTCACTTTAGTATCATTCAATATTTTAAATATCGTTACATAACGGTTTTAGCCTACACTGCAACCGTCACCGTTACCGTTATGCTAAAAAAATTTTGTAAAGATGAAAAAAATTGTGACTCCAATTTTCACTACCGTTATGCTATGCCTATTGCAATCCAAAACTGTTATACCGCTACCATTACAGTAATCGTTACCATTATTTAAAATCTCGTTACGATGATTTCATCGATTGAGATGGTTAAAAAATAAAAAAAAGCTATTGTACAACAAGCCCACCCAAATTATGCTTTCATGCCAGCAATACTAACTTTTATTGAACAGATAAAGAGCAAAACTATATCAACTTGTCTTTCAAATCCGTATCATTACTTTAACATATAAAAACTACAGTTTCAAATAAATGCAAATCTTCGCAGCTCAATCGCTCCACACATCAATCTTATTTTAGGCAAAATAAACAGAAAGATTCACTACCAAAACTGAGTGTTTTAGAGTTTGTGAAGAATCAAATGAGCTCCATATTGTGGTTGAACTGTTATTACGCTTAACAGGGCATGCGTATATAACCGAGAAAGCTCAAATGAGAACCGTTGCAGGGGCATAACGAGGGCCATCTTTGCTTCTAGCATTGCAAAGTTTTGTCCAATACAAGCTTGAGATCCCTAACTAAATGGGAAAAATGTAAGCTGATTCTTCGTTGCCTTTGACATTCCATCCGAGAATCTATTGGGGTTGAACTCTTTTGCATCTTTGCCCCAAAATTCAGGATCATGATGGAGTCGCATTGTCGGTAGAAAGTTGTTGTCACGCCCCAGATCCCGGAGGAATCCGGGACGTGAGCTCATGGAGCTTTAAAGAGAAAAAAAAGAAAATAAAAGAAAAAAAATTAAAATAATTACGTATACGCCAATCACAACGTAAATATGATCATGAATGTGATTATGATTATGAATGTCACATACGTCCATACACACTACACACGCAACTCCCACACCACACTACACATTTTAGGACGAGTATCACTTCACTTTTATAAACACTAAGATTCTCCACCCATGCTGTGACAGAATCAAATTCTTTATTGACCCGCCACCTACACTATGACAAGGTCAATGGTAGTATCCCAGATTTGGTTTTCCAACTTTCACGGTAAGGATGTATGAATTCATTGCTTTCTACACACTTTTATAAATTGATACTTTAGTCCCGGTAATGGAAAAAAATACCCACGCCAACACATTTCTTTGAAAAAAATAAACACACTTTTATAATCCATGCCTACAGCACGCCACTTGAATGAAACGTAATGCATTAACCACGCAATTAACATGTTATATAACAACAATGCTTGATCATGTTAATGAAATGCCACGCAATAAACATGAACAACAATAAAACTTCACATTAAAAGAAAATTTGTGTTCTTACTACACTAACAACTATGCCTACTCGTTTGCATAACTGGTGCCTATATTATGCCTAAGTGACGTATCAATTCACGTCAATTTATAGTATAAATACTACCCCTAAAAGACGTTTCCATTACGTCTAAGTTCAATACCACCAATACACACATTCAAACAAATTATAGCATATACATATGATCAAAATCATCAATTTTATCTTAAAATTTGTGACTACCATCCCTATTAAGCCACTAGAAGTCACCTTGAGCTTCTCACCTAAAAGCCTTAAATACACCTCTCCTTCGCCCCTCAATTTGATATAGCAATTGAACTTGAATCATCTCACATCTAGCTATAAAGATGTTCCACACGCAATGAGAAACAAGAATATAAAAAAAAAAATTCACATACATCAAGTGTAAGGAAACCAATTTAATAGTGAATGAATGAGATAGAAGTTGAGACTTACCTTAAATGATTCCCTACACGATTAGGAAGCCAAATATCAACTCTAAATCGACATACATCCACTCTAGCTAGATCAAATCGCTTCTCAAAGCTCAAAATACTTTTTGCACCACTACACCCTCTCTCTCTAGCCTTTCACATGGAAAAGAAGAAATGCAGCAACAAGTTGGCCACCTAACCCCTTAAACAAATGAGGAAAAATAACTTTTCACGACATTGAGAGGTCCAGAGCCTTAGAGTAGGCCGCTTGAAACCTATCCACCGCTGAACACCTTCTGGATATAGGGAAAATTAGTTAAAAAAATTTAATATTTTGGCTTTAAGACAACCACTCTGGACACTTTTGTTCAGAATCTCAACCTCTGGACATTCCGTCGGACAATCTGTTTGGCGAGCTACTCTTGTTAACTTTAAACCCAAATTGCATTATAAAAATGCTATTTATTCCCTCCTCCTCATACACTCTGCTTATATACTCAATATACATATAATATACACACTTTATATATACTAAATGTATATGAAATATGAATACACCCCCATTACTCTACATTGCTAAATTAATATGATACAATGCAACAATTAAGGAATTTCCGGGACATTACATCATCCTCATGTTTAGAAATTTTGTTCCTGAAATTCATTCTTACTACTCAGAAAGAAGAGTCATACCGGAATTGATGAATAACTCCAGATGACTAATCTGCATCTCGTCCTCACATTCCCAAGATATCTCTTCACTTGCACCTTGCTTCCATAACACTTTGACTAATCAAATGTTTCATTTCTGTAAGGTCTGCTCTTTCGAATCAAGGAT
>MKEJ01063436.1:0-10525 GCA_001753735.1 Embelia ribes
TTCTTCTTCGGCTTGCAGATTTTTGGGGTAGCTTCTCGCTCCTCGGTGACTGACTTGGGCCGTGTTTGGCTTTACTTTTTTTACTTAAAACTTGAAAGCTATAAATTACTTAGCTTTTCACTTAGAAAACGACTTATTACTTTGGCTTAATTAAATAGGCTGGTTTGGTAGTAACTTATAATAAGTCATCCTGTAATGCAAAAAATTGGCAAATGCTAGCTTCAAATTTGTTACTTAATAATTGCAAATAAGCTAAAAGTCAAGCTTATAAGCTTGCTACCTTAACATAATTGGGCTTAAAAAGCCAACAACCCAAATAAATTAGCTTAAAAGCTCATACCAAAAAAGCTTTGTACTGTTGGATGAATATAATTTTTTTCTTATTATTATTATACAGTATATTTTATTATGAAGTTTTAAAATATAATAATATAGTATTTTAATATAATAAAAATTTAATTCTATTCGTATTTTATATTCAAAAATATGTATTTGATATTTTTATTATATTTAGATATTAAATTATTATAATTTAAATTTTTTTGTAATAATTTATGGAAGAACGAGTGTAAAAAATAAACTCGGTTGTCAACTTAAAAACCTACACTCTTATGATTAATAGACTAGCAGGCTGGTCTAGTCAATTACTACTTTATTCTTGCAAAATGTTTGCCTTTCAATTTCAGTTTTCAAGTTTTCAGAAAATATACATACATCTAATTCTGTAAAGTAAAAACATTTCGTAAAATAACGTTTTGAAGTTATTTTTTTTACACGAAATTCATGCATTCTTCACATGAAAAAAGTTGCTAAATTGGAATTAGAAGATTTTGGGGAATGACAAGAAGTGCGGTTACATTATAAAAAATATGGGCGGATTTACGCATAGACAAGGAGGCAATTAACCTCCTTCATTCGGGATAAGAATTAATTAAAATAATTTTGAGATATATCATATTTTTGAGATATATTAATGTATCAAATATACTCTATATATTTTTATTAGCTAGATATATTAATTCCTTAGGCGTGTCTTGATGGATTAAGTCTTTCAGCTACAACACAGTTATAGACTTGTAGTAATAGGTTCGAATTAGCTCATTTGCAACTATTTTTATTTTGTTAACTTATTTCTCATTTTTATCTTCCACTAGTTGACCCTAACCCCTTTTAAACTTATTTTCTCATTTTTCTCTCATGTTAATTGGCTTTCTTATACTAAGATTTGGTTTGATATAATAAATAAATCTAATTACATGTTCACGCCTTTTACTCTTCTAAAATAAAAGAAATAGTATGACTAATTCTTTTTACTCTAATTCCCTTTTTATTATTATTAAATAATTAATTATAAAATTGATTATGTTAAAAAAATATTTTTATTTGAAAAAAAAATTATTTTGAAATTTTAAATGATGAATTTTTTTACCACCAGATAAGAAATTTGCCCCCTTGATTCAATTGCGTCCGCCACTGATCAAAAATATAAATAACTCAACAAAGAAAAGTTCAAAATATTCATAAAATATAGTACAATATTATTACCGAGAAAATTATTGTCAAGCGGTAAATATTAGCATTGCAACGCCAAAAAATTACTCTTTATTGACAAAATTAATATGAGTCCAAATTGTTTAATGTAGCCGATGGATAGTGGATAAATGAAAACAAATAGTAAAAGAATAAAAAATAAAATGAAAATTTTCTTTTTTGGAATGACAATAACTAATGTTAGATCATCTTAATTATAAATTGAATTTATTAATCAAGAAATATAATCGAGTGTCCGTGCTCATTGCTAAACTTTTCATTTCAGATAACATAATTCATAAACTCATAACAAACTAAGAGTTTACATTATTTAGGGGCCGTAGATATACAAGCCGCTATTACATAATTACAACTAATCCATTCTCTTGCTGTTACATAATTACAACTCATCCATTCTCTTATACTCGAGTAACAGGATACGATGGATTCCCCCGAAACTTATAAACTGGCTCTGTATGGACGCTCATAATCCGACGTTAGATTTTTCTCAAAACATTAATACAAAACTCCTGCAGTACATCAACACAGAATCATGGGTGAATTTGCTTAGTATGCATGTAAATATGTAATCTAGCATATGCACTTATACATTAAACAAGCTTCGATGCTATACATAAACGAAAAATGGCAGTAAGGATAAGAATCAATGGCTAAGAGTTGGTTCAATAATTTTATAAACTCCTAACAATATTTTCACCAAAATGCAAAAGCCAACTAAACAGCAATATAGCGAGTCGTGCACCTTGGCAATTGCTTACATTTGCATACCTTTCTAAGATTTTACAAACAACGAACATTTCAGTTTCTGAATATATGTGGGAGCGTAGATTCCGTAAAGTACTCCTCTTTGACATCCTCCACTGAGCAAAATCTCACCTTACAATAGGAAACAAAAAAATAAACGTTTAATCACTGAAAATTGGAAGAAGAAAAAAATCGGTATCACAAAGAAGAATGAGTAATATGGATGAGGCTAACTCACCAAAGATGCATACGACTTCATTAGAGGCTTCGCTAGTTGCCATATTGGCTTGAATACAAAAGGAGCATCGACAAACAGCACTTGCCCCAGCCTCCTCGGATAGTAATTGTAAAACACATCAAACTAGCAGCCGAAAAAGGGAATGGAAAACGGCAAAATTGTTAGTTACATACTGAAAAAAAATATATATATTCACATTATCTTAACAAATAAAAAATTAAGTTGGAGTGATTGCAAGATTGCAGAACCAATTTTTCCCTATTGACCCAATAGAGAAAAATGCTCTTGTTTCGCATTGGATGTTGCTGTTATAATAATGTTTACCAAAAACAGCTGCAGCACATGGTAGATGTAAAATATAAAAAAAAAACACTCTCACGATCAAGCGCAAAAAGCTCAAGAACGTTAAAGAATTTATGACCCTGCGGTCAATTGATTAGGAAAATGAAATTTACATAAAGATTTTAATCAAATAAGGAAAAAAATTATCAAGGTCTCTATAGACCATATTTATTAACATTCTACTTGGAGACTCCCCAATTACTAATTGCTACATGTAACATTACAGCAAGCACTCATCCAAAGAAAATCAGAAAGACCTAAACAATTAAATTTACCAAAAATGTTAGGAACTTAAGATCTGCATTCTCGGTACCAAAGCCACGGAGATCAAATATCCCAAGTATTTCTTCTTTTCCAGCTGGGAGCTTACTCAAAGCCTTCTCAACTAGAAAAACACATAGCTTCTCATCTTTGGAAGCATCTTGTTTCTGTACCCAAATTCGGCCAATAAACATCATAACCATAAAAATAAAAGTCAAAAAACAGCTAAATAATAAATAAAACTAAAAAAACAAGTTGCATGCCATTTAGAAGGACCAGAGAATAAATTGGACAACATTTGTAATTTGAAAAGAAATAGAACTTAAAATACATACATATACGGACACAATTTCTTCACAATCATGCCACCGGAAACGTTGAATACAAATACAATCGTATTAACGAACTTACAGCAGGTAAATGCTTGGACGCGACAACTATTAGAACTGGTCTGTCACAAACATCAAGAAAATCGTGAACAAAAGCTTTGCCAGTTTCAGCTATACTTCTCACTGACTCTTCAGACAAATTTGATACTCCAAACCCTTGGCGCCATGACTAATTGTTGTGAAGGAAAATTATACTTATATCATTATTCATTCCTTGTTATCATTGATTACTTGAAATTGGAGCTTCTTACATTTAAATCTTCAACATTAATCAACTAGAAGTTTGAAAATTGATTCATAATAATGTAGACAGATTTCTTGAGTTCCGAATATTTAGCAGAAAAATGGGATAAAGGATACAATGGCCTTGGACAATTTTGTAACAGCATCATCAACCGAAAATTTTCGGTCCTTCAGAAACCAAAGGATCATGTCTTCATCATCTCTTCCATTTTGGCCAAGAGGAAGATTATGGTGATCTTTTTGAAGCTTCTCCTTCACATCTATCACTAACTTCAATTCAATAGAAAATGTACTATAAGATTCCAACAAAGAGTAAGATAATGCATGAACAATGATTGGAACCCCCATTGAGATGCTACGGTTCTTGAGCCGAACTAGAATTTTCCATTTTAGATGTTTCAGACATAGTTGACGATTTCAAAAATGGAGATGGGTGCGATGGGAAACGAAAAACAGGAATCACGGCTTTGAAAATGAAGGGAAACAGAAAGCTGGATATAACAAATAATCGCATAATAACGATATGTACAATAACAAAGTACACGTAATTACAAGGATATTACATATTTAAAAAAATAATTTTAACACTAGATATAATATTAGTATTTACAAATAAAAAAGTGATTAAAGATGATTTACCTATTATTTTGGCGACTTTCCTAGTAGTCAGAAAGCTTCTTTCAAACGAGTTTGCAGTACGATTTTTGGAAACCAACAATTTCCATATCAAAATCTGGTTTCTCTAAAACAAGCTTCCTTGGTCCGATAAAATTACCCGGTAACTATGGTTTCAAATTTGCCTCTGATGAGCTGAAAGAGTCCTAATCTCTTTTAAACAAGAAAGTTAATAAAACTATTGCCCAAATTTCACAGTATCCTTTTTGGCAATTTAACCATTAACCACAACTACCTGAACATACGAATCACGATTCTATATTCTTTTAATTTAAGTGTTCATTTGTTCAAAGCAATCTCTAGCTTCTTTTTCCATCATTTCTTCTTCGATTAATCTACTTTACTAAGATTGATACTCCAAAAGAAACTTGGACACAATTTTAATACTAGGACTTCACACACCCAAAAAAGAAAACAAAAAAAAACTAATAATATTTATTGGTAAACGAGGTTGAAACAATATTTTCCCAAAAATATGTCGATCTCTAACAACTTCATCAAATCCCCAAAAGTCTAAAAAGATTAGCGCTTTTGCGAATGAGCATTAACACCAAATTGGATCCATCATTAAGGATATCCACTAGTGCTCCTAAATGGAACTGTATCCGACATTTTAGAGAATAAATTAGGGGAATTGTCCCACCAATGTATCTAAGTTTATTCAATCCCCTAAAAGATAGAGGCTTGCCACATTAAGGGCATTCCCAGTAGTGTTTCTATCCCAGTACGTATTTAACCCCTAAATTTAATCCTCTATCCTATAATAGATAAAAGATTTAGATTTTATTTCCATCAGATTATCTATCCTAAATGTAAAATATTTAAAATAACACATCTAATATAACATATACATAAATACATTAAAATCTATATTCATTCATCAATTAACTCATTCTTTTCATTATTATTTTAATAATTATTTTTAGGATTCAAGATGAATAGTGCTCCTCTTGAGCAAGCTGAGCCCTGTAGCTAATTTTCATAAGTTAGAAGAAGGGAATACTGTTAGAGTTACTGGTGGGAACCTTATTCTTTTTAAATATTTAAATTTTAAGATTTTGAATGTTTTTAGAAACACTAGTGGGAATGCCATAATGCATATGGGAAATGTAGGTGATTCATACACTGTATAAAAACTTATGCACTCCTTTAATGTAATCATTAGCTTTAATATGAGGTGGTTAAGATTATTTTTTAGTATAATAAAGTACATTGTAGCATGCAGTTAAATAAATGTTTGTGGCGAAATGCTTTTGAAGTTTGATGATTAACTTTTACTTTATGCCATTTTCCTATGATACAAAGTTTGTATTTGGTTAATTACTTTAGTCTTTAGTTTGATTGATTAAGACTCAATTGACTGTTTTATTCAATTGTATTTTGCTTTTGAAGAACAAGTACATGTGCGTCACCATTACCGTAAATTTCTTTTTTTATTTACATATATTAATATATATTAGGGGAAATTACATTTTTTCCCCAGGAGGTTTCTGACAATTTCAGTATACCCCCTGAGGTCTCTAAATTTACATCTTCCCTCTTAAGGTTTACGAGTACATTGCACTTTGTTCCCAATATTTTGCCCCCAATATTTTCGGGGCAAAGTGAAAGTTAGATAGGTTCCATGAATGACCTAAAAAAAATACTAAAATACCCTTTTAACTAGAACCCCTAATCCAACCCTATAATAAATAAAATGATTAATATTTTCCTAAGTGGTAATGTTATTTTATACACAAAAGTATTATTATTTTCTTGGTCACTAAAACAACCGTTATTAATCCTATTTTGATGTCCAAGTGCAATAATTAACATGGGTAGATGAACTAGTATAACTTTTTTATTTATTTATAGTTACAATTTGCTAAAAACCATGTGGTATAATGTTTAAAAAATATTATGCTTTCCTCTTAACATGATGAAAATTTTCTTTTTCCAAATATATAAACTTCAAAATAATAAATAAGCCAAAAGAGTGAGGGTAGTATTGTCTTTACACAAATAAGTCAAACTTGTTATTTAATTGGGGGCAAAGTGAAATTTAAGATACATTAGGGGTATTTTGAAATTTTCAGAAACCTCATGGGGGAAAAGTGTAATTTACTCAATATATTGTTGTCTTGTAGTTGATTGATTTGACAGTTTTTACTATTATAAAAACAAACATAAAATAAACAAATTTTTTATGAAATCATTCTAATTTTTGGATGGTCAGATTTATCCTCATGCAATTTTAATAATTTATCACCAAGGGTATAATTGACCGCAAATAAAAAATTATACCCACTAATACATAACCGCATTTCGGTATACTTCCATAAAAGAGCTTAACCAACCCCTAAAAAAAACTCCCACATTAGTTTTGGATCTCCCTTTGAAATTTCTTTGCAATTGTTGATCTCATACTTAGCGTCACTCATGTCAGATGCGTAAGTAGTCATTTTGTTAATTTAATTTGTGTCTCTTACTGCCTACTTTTTTTGTGGTGTACTTTTTGTAAGTATATACATATTTTTTAATATTTTTCTGCTATTATTCAAAAATAGTATGCTGACAGTGCATATTTTTGGTATAGATGAAGTTGAATTTACATACACGTTATGGTGATCCCAATTATGATTAAAATTGAAGAATATGAAATGATGCCGCTTTTGATAAAGAAAAAGTTCTTGAAAGTTGTGTCCAAGTTTAAGAATTTTAAGGTTTTGTATAATAGTATAGGCTTACTACATTCATGCCATGATCCATGTCGTTGTCTATTTTTTTTTTTTTTTTTGTAAATTACGCCACTTTTTATATTTAAATTCTATATGTTGTTGGTATTAGTATATTTGTATTATTCATGTATATATGTCATAAATTTATTTTGTTATTTATTTTCGATCATTTTTATGAAATGACATGTATCGTATATGCATCGCTCACTAGTACAATAATATATGGACTGAGTCCCTTTTGGCGTAGATTTGTGGCTCTGCCACTGCATAAAGAGTTACTATGCTAACAGCAATTTTGATCGGGATTATATTGGTTGCGGACAGAATATTTTTATTTTTTATTTTATGTCACTTTATATAAAGAATGTTGGTTTTGCTTCGAGTGGGAACAATCTCACCCTGAAATTTGTGATTCCCAGTCGAACTCTCTGAAGAAATCATGGGCTATCATTCGGAGGAGTTTGATTTTTTATCGTAGCTTGAAGGTTCAATCGAGAAAGAGGTTCGGTTGCAAAAAAAGAAATGGTAAAAAAAGAGGAAAAGAAGTCTCACCGTATCTGTAGCGCACAAATTTCGAATTTTTTAGTATCTACAGTATCAAAATCACAACCCAACGTTCTAGAATAGATCCTTATTATGGCATACACAATCGTATTCGGAAAAAAAAGAAAAGAAAGGAGGGGAAATAAAAGAAACTACTAATCGAAGTGTGGATGCATAAATATTTGCTCGGAATCCGATTGTCTGGCATTCATGAAAACATCCTTAAAATTACAAATCACCGAAGCATGAGAAGATGACGTATCCCGTCAAGATTGGAAGACTATATTTGTTAATCATTTTATTATGACGTTCTAGTAGTCGTTCGCTACCATCTTTTGTTATGCTTCGCTCTCTTTTGTTATTCGTTCTCATTAATAAGTTCTCATTAATAAGTTTATGAAGAAAATATTGGTGTTCTCCACCCTACAAGTAGGGTTTTGGATCGATGTTTCACCATGTACAAGGTACTTGAATCGTTGCTCGGATCTCAAACCCATCAATCTCCAACTTCAAAACTGGAAGAAATCCCAGGCCTATGTTATCGCGTAGTACTACAGAAGGTGAATACTGTGTTGAAGATATGGGGTCACGGGCACTTTGTAATTGCAAGGAACAAAAAATACAGAGTCATGTTAGCTATGGCTGATTTGCTACTGGCTATGTCTCTCGAGCCCAAGGATTTAGGTTTTCAAGACTTGCTTTTGTAAGTAACCGATACTCGTTTGGTTATTGTTCAAGTGTGTGCAAGCCCATGCGTGTACTCATGGGTTCCATGTGACTATTGTCGGGCAAATTTCATCAAGCATGTACTGCAACGATAACTAGTAGCATGCTACTTCTCACATCATCATCATTGGATGAGGTAAGAGATATCTAATATTGGATATCCCTCGCTTATCTAATGGTGATGAGGTGAGAGTAGTAGCAATATGTCTGTTTCCGTAACACATTCATAGCTTCATTTTAGTATAAATAGGTGCCACGAGGAAAACCAGAAATCATCTAAAAAATCCCTACTAATAAGATAAACCAGTATTTTTCAAATTAATAATGTATATTTTTCAAGATATTTCCTTGGACGCACAACCCTTTTAATTCATGGAAATAGCTGAGAAAATCTTCAAAATTAGTCCAGAAAATCATCCAATTTAGTTGAGAAAAATCCTTTTAATTAGTCAATCATAGGGGTACTATCAAGATTACCCCTCAAAACTCTTGCTCATTTTAAGTGTGTTTCGAAACAATGGCATTGTTTAATCTCAAACACGGTCACTGGTACAAACCCTAAGCCTTTGTTATTCTTTCGGTTGGCGAACGGAAGTCTCTCATTCCTTTCACTCGACCATGAAACCCGCGTCGAAAGCATGTATAGCCCACTAAAAGAAAACTTATTACGCAGTCGAAAAGTTGTCACTCATTCTTCTTGTAACGGGTCATTTCTTATTCAAATCAATAATGATTTATAGAAAAAAATTTCTTTAGCCCTTTGATTCCGTCACCAAGTAGCACAAGGTCTTGTTGGCAGAGTTGTTTAACCTTATTTCTTGGACGGAAGAATATTTCTACGTCGCCGCTTATGGGGACAATAATTGGGAAAAAAATTGACTTTCCTTGTACTGTTGATAATGTGTTATCGGGGCCATTTTTTAAAGGACATAGGCATTTGTTTTGCGAAGGTCATCGGACGTGCTCTTTTGGCATTGATAATAATTTCCTTCCGTCTAACCATTTTTCAAAATCTAGCTTTGCATTATTAGTTTTTATTTCCTTGTAAAATGCTGTTTTGTTTCTTTATCTTTTTAGTTCGGTTTTACCAATGTTTCTAATATATATAGAACTGTGTAGGTTGTAAAGAGAAGGTTTTGATTTATTAATAAATGTAAGTTTATGATCGATCTTCTTAGCTAGAAATTTTCGCTTTTATCCCGTAGATTCAAGATCTCTTGTGCATTCAAGAAAAGCCTTGTAGATTTGAGGTTGCGGGGTCACACTCGCCCTTTGCACGCCAGGCGTTATGAGCTAAAGGTTTAATCCTTTGTGAAGCGATCAGTCCGAGTGATTGACCTAGTGCTTTACGGATCTCGTTCATCTTCTCTGCCGAAGAAGGCAGCCCATACTCTCTAGAAGTCGTGGCTTTTTCAAGCAAAATACTCACCGCAAATATTTTGAGTAATTTTCCCACAAAATCATTGAATCAATATAACTGGGATATTAATTGTAAGAGCACATATTAAGTGTCCAACACTGCTAATTTATAAAAAGACAAATCCCTATCACTCGTATCCATGATTGGTTTGATATAGTATTTGGAGATGTGCTATCTTTGATTTTCTAATATAAACGTATAAGGGTATTTTACACATTTTTATTCTTATTTTATTCTCTTATTTTTTTTTTCTTATTTTACTTTCTTGTTAAAGAGAAAAAAATTTAATTGTGTCCCATTTGTATACCATCTACTATTAATTTACTATGGTATTTTATAAATTATTTTGTTCCTATTTTGGCCTCTTATTTTTTTCCATAGTATACCTTCTTGTCAAAATTGAAAAAATGTCAAACCATCCGTGTCTTATTCAATTATTCTTTACTTTAAAGCACATATGTATTTATATTATTTTTATTTTAACTTGTTAGTTTTTATTCCTATTTTATCACCTTATTATGATTTAAAAAAATGACAAACTTTTTCCTATTCATTTACTATCTACTAACAAAATATAAGGGTGATAAATATTTTTATTTATATTTCACCCTCTTATTTTTTGTTCCATTTTACTCTTTTATTAATATCAAAAGAAATACCCAACCCTTTTCTTCAC
>MKEJ01063438.1:0-38898 GCA_001753735.1 Embelia ribes
CAATGCCAATGACCATCGAATGAAGATCTATTTGGAGTCCTTGTATTCACCAGTTACCCTGACACAGTACACAAAATGGATCATATTAGGTTGCACTTCATTGCCAACAGAATAAACGTTCACCACATGGGGAGGAGGTGAGATAGTTTTAATTGTTTATCCTCCTGTAATGTAATTTCATCTAAATTCAAAACTGAAAGTTTTCATCTTGTTATCATCCATGTCTTGTATACTACAGCCAACAGGTACTAAAAATGGAAAGTTAGACCCCGTGTTGAACTAAATAAGTAAAGGAAAAATGGAAGAAATTATGAATAGACATCAAATCTTACACGTGTAATATTTTTTCCCTCAAAATAAATAAGAACTAAATAAGAAGCTTCAAGTGAAGTGACTATTTCTGGAAGCTAAGCATCCTGTCAGGCTATCGTGCATAGAAGTCGTCCACATTCAATAATATTAAGGTCAGTTCTACAACTGAAGATGACAGCCTACAGAAACAAAGAAATTACTTTCGAATATCTAGTCATATTCCAAACTCTCCTAAAATAATATAGCACGAAGAAAGCTGAAAAGACTCCTACTTATTTGTAACAACCAACATAATAAGTGCTAGTATCGAGGCCACATCGAGGTCATTCCCTAGGAAGTTTGAAACCAAAAAAACAAGAACCACTTCAAAGAGGGAAAGATAAAAAAAAAAAGTGAAAAGCAACAGACTGGTACAGAATGAAGGAAAAGAACTTATGAAAGAAACTAGAACACAACTTTAAAACAGCCCATCGAGATTCATTCATCAAAACAATGCTACATCCACCAATTCAAAAAAGGAAATCACATCCAAATGATATGACCACAGACAAAAGGTTATTTCAATCCACTCATGATTTAAGTATGTTGAAAAATCTAAATCATTCGAAATTCATACCTATCATAGTACAAGAAAGCCTCTCCTATGGTTCCGACAACCTTATTCCGCACCTTACGCACACAAACCTGGTAGTACATGGTCATAAAGGTACAATTAGATACTTAATGCCATAACAAAAATTATTTAGCTTCATTACCAGTGTGATAAGGTACAATGTTAGTCTGATTTTAATTAAAACCCTTACTTGCACTTGATGCAAGGGACCAGATTCTGGATCCCTGTTGCGATGAATAACAATTCCATTGTCACATTTATTGATAAAGTGGGCACTTCCACTGATGTCATACAAATTAGGAGCTTCCCCAGCCCAGTGTTGCAACTGTGTCACGGCCATAACATTGACAGGATTAAGAACGAAAGAGTTCTACGAGCCAAAATAAACGGAAGTCCAAGTTTACATACCTGTTTGGGGTGTGCTACGAACCAAACATGACAGGAGTGATGTTGAGCAAATCGTTTAACCTTAGTTAGCATTTGACTCACATATTCTGTCTCAGTCCTGCAACAGATACTAAGGTTTTAGGATGTAATATGGTAAGAGTGTAGAAAATGAAGATTATTATAAGTGATAGCCTGCAGTATGGCACTTGAGTATGGCACTGGCTCAGATTCTAATGTCGAGAGTTGGCTATCCCAGATACTCTTGACATTGCTTCGCCAAAGCTGTTTCCATGGTTACTATAACTTGAATAATAATTTAGATGTAATATGGAATGTGATCAAATGCGAGAACGTATTGGAAGAGTTTGGAGAATAACTCCCATGTTTTAGGAGTAAATTTTACTACTCCTATCCTACCATCGATTCTTACTGTAAAAATTCAACTATTAGAATCCTGAATTAAAAGAAAATTAGATTTAATGGGTGAACAGAAGGTGAACCAAAAGCCAATCATATTCTTCATTAACCACTCCTCCAACCTTATTTTCCATTCCTTCCCCACACCACTAACCAAAATCGAGCTTCTTTATGTCCGCCACTGTTGGGGCTCCGGAGTACGAGCCATAGCAGCGACTCAACAAATCAAGCTCTATGCCGCCGACAGGGCTCCGTTCTGTCCTCCACTGCTGTTGCTGTTGCGGCATACTCCAATTGAAACACAAACCCAGAGATGCAATTGAAATACAAAATCCAATTGACATAGAGAACAAAAATAACTAATTTTAATTGTGTGAATTATAACTCTATATTGATTGGCAGATCTTCTGGCGCTCTTGGTGGCCAGTTAGCTTTCTGGGTTCCCAATAGAGAGAGAATAAGAGATCTGAGAACAAATAATTGTGATTCTATGCTCTGATTCTATGTTTTCTAATGCTAATCTGGACAATTTATTAAATTAAATAAATCCAATGGCTTAGAAAAAGGAAGTAAATATTAATCCAAAATAAAGGAAGTCAGGCACTCCAAGTATTTCAAGAAGAAAGGTTCTGAAACACCTTATTGTCATCCCTCAACTAAGTTTAAATTGTTGCTAATATTTTCCAAATATGAGCACCGGTCAGGTAGGGGCAAGTGACCCACTCTGGCGAAGATATCCCGGATACAAGCACAAGCCATGAATACAAGTTTTTGTGTAAATTTTGTCACAACCAAGAGCAGAACTCAAAACCTCTAATTTTGTTGGCTGTAATTAAGTCTACATTGGAAGGGCATTTACCAAAATAACAATTATAAAGTTTGAAATAAGCTTTTGCAAGCAGCACATTATACTTTCGAGAGCAACCAAATAAAAGAACGAGCATTCATTGAATAGGTGTTTATGACATTACCAATTATCAAGCACCTAAGAAAAACTACTTCTCAATAAAACTACTTCTCAATGTGGAAAAGCAGCAGCATAACACAAAGAAGCAATATGGAATCAACAGTATATGATACACTCAACCTATTTCTATTTTTCTCTCTTAATCCCAAGCCCGGATAAAGGAGAAGGCTTGCAGTAGGTTGATGGCCAGGGTAAAACCTCCTCACATCTTATGAGATAGACCCGAGTGAGAATTTCGTAGGGGAATTCAAAGACAAATTCAACCCGAAGTTATATCTTAATCAGATTCCATTTTGTCGACCCTAAATTCTTGGGATTGAGGCTCTGTTTGTTGTTTGTCATTTTAGGTTTTCACTTTTAAGTTCCTTCAAATTGCACTGAAGCAAATACCTTTATCCATTGAAACTGGTGAGGTCTTGATTCTTGACGAGGAGAATGGAACTTTGATCATTCTATCCTATTATAATATTAGATATAAATAAATAAAAAATCACAAGAAACTCACATGTTGCTAGGGCGCTGATGATCAAGTTCATTGTAAGGATCAATCACAAGTCCGTTAACCCCATGCCTCAGAACTGCAGCTTTGGCAAGATCAAGAACCCAGTCTATACTTGGAAGAGAGTCGTTCTCAAACCTAGTTCACAAACCATGGTAATATATATTTGTGAAAATAACAAAAAAGAAGTATTGTGAAGGGATAAAGGCATCACAAAGTAAGCACAAATTTCCTTAAGGCACTGTACAGTAAGACTTAAACACTGACTCGAACTAAGCCATGATTGAAGCCCAGCCACCCAGACTTGTAATGGAAATGCCTAGAAATAGGCTGGGGTGGGAACAGGACCATTTATTATCATATCCTTTTTTCAAGCCAAAAAAGAAAGGAACATAGTGAAATAGGGACGAACGAATAGGACAAACAAATGTACATTCACTTAATACCAACTTAATTTTTCTCTCCTTTCCATTGCCATCCTTTTAATTCTTTTTCTTAGAGCTCAGAAACCAATATGAGTCAAAATGTTCAACTATCTACACGGTTTAAGGAAAAAATCAAATCCTTATTTTCAAGAACAGATTTTAAGCATGTCACAAAATGAGGTGTTCCATAAAACAAACCTAAAAACTAGCAGCACTTGAGTAGAAATCATAGTTAGCCTTGGCTAATTAATAGTGACAATGACAGCCAATTTTAAATCTGTGAAATCGTATACTTCTAGAAACAAGTCGAAATGATGATCAATATTTAGATAGCCTTTCCCTCATACTGTTTGTCAATGGTTTGAGTATGACAAGTAATAAGAGAGTTAAACTTGCAATAAACTGGATTTGCTAGCAAAGACTTGTGTTAACTTCTGCACGTTAATTTAATCAACTGAAAGTCGTAAACATGCCACAGTTGGCGGACAAATATGAAAGAAAAGGCCAGAACGCTCACATCAGAAAAAGATTTATAGATACCAAGCCTAAAACAAATAATTCTAAACGAGTGTACCAAGACAATCAAGCCTAAAACAAGGACATAGACAATTGAGATGCCAAACTCACCTTATGAGATGAAATGTATCATTCAGCCATATCTTTCCTTGTTCTAGCTCGTCAACATTCATCCTTTCAAAAGATTCACCATACCTAGAGTGAGCCAAGAATCGAAACACTACAAGGGCTTAAAAAATCAACTAGTTACTTCTGATCTCTTTCAAAGTTACAATTATGCAAATATAAAACCAGTATATCAACATGTTATAATAGAACTCGTTACTTCACAGATCAAAGCAAACCATGACAAAAAGAAACTAATTCAAGAAAATCCTCATAATAAAAAGCAGCAGATATATGGTGAGAGAACAAGACTAGTGAGCCATAACATAATATTTCATGGAGAGACTTGTCCTATGAAATGATGAGTTTAATCACTTGAACTGTCTGTCCATAGAGAGAGTCCTGCAGAAGGATCGAAAAGATCTGCAGTGAAACCAAAATGTGGACGAATACGAGCTTTCCTGAAGTTTCTGTTATTTGTTAATGTCCCACATCGCTCGTGTACTGATTTAACTTTAGGTTGTGGTTCATAATGGGCTCCTCTTCTTTCCTTAATACGTCTTTTTAGTGGGAACTGTTGGACGTGTATGGGCTTTAATAGTACCAAACTCTTGCGTGTCCGGGAAATAACCCAGATTCTCTCTTCAGGAACAATGAGATGCAATGTAATGTATGTAGGACAGAAAGAACAAGAAATTCAAGAACGAAACAAGACAGAACTCATAGATATACCCAGTTAACCATTAAAGGTTATGTCCACAGTTGTCGGTATTTTCCACAATATCAGAATGAACAAAAACAACCCCTAGTTGTATCTACCACTCAATTACCCTTCACATATGAGATTTTTCAATCACTTTCTTACACCTTTAGCATATAGGATATGGTTTCCCAACTCTTGTTGGTACAATCTCTCTCGAATACCTCCCGTGCAGAGACTTTAGTGCAATTAAACTCTAAGTGGAAGAACTTATTAATGCAAGACTTACATCCCCATTGAATAGAATAAATGATGAGGGAAAAATCCCAAAACATGGACTAAGACTTTAAAGCTGATGTTGCCATTCCTCACAACTTCTCAAAAAGAATCTGGGCAGGTCAAGGCACCAAAAGTCAATTTCTCTCCGGCAATACTGCTTGAGCAGGTCTTCTATGATCAAGCCCACATTGTAACATAATGTTGCATTTGAATCGAGGGACTTGAAATCCATACAGAATTGAGATTGTTTACTAAAGCAATTTTGTCCATTCCATACACTTACTAGTTTTTCATGACACTAATGAACCATGAAAGGATTTGAGTAGTAGCATGTGGATTTCAAATTAAACTATTCATTAGGGATTTCAAGTCTCAACTCTCATCACGTTTAAGCCCCGTAATAATGACTACTGACAAAAGGTGGAAAAAAAGAGAAAGGGAAAGGGAAGGCACTTGTCTGAATACTCAAATGCAATGCAACTCATAAACTAATAACCAAGCACTTCAAGTGTCCAAACTCCAAATACACTAACTTCAATTCTTCATTTCCTAATCATAGCCATCATATTTTATTTTGGATTGTGAAAATTATTCATAAGTCAATTTCAAAAGCAAGATATAGATTCAAAACAATCCTATATTAGTTATGAAGAATTTCACTTGTAAATCTGTTATCCATGTTTTGTAGAAGCATTAAAATTTTATTAACCTTGGCAGACAAAGCTTAAAAAAATTACATAATCCTAATCAACCAGATAATAAACATATTACTATCCAGAGAGCTTTGGTCGGGAGAAGACGCCAGAAACCATTTTTGTCCCCATATCTCTGTCAATCGAGACAAAAACAGTGCTTACACAACAATGCTAACACCCCTTACCTTGCATCAAAGAAGGGCTTCTTTATGTGTTTCTCCAAAAGTTTCCTCGCATGCTCCCGAACCTAGATCAATGAAGCGGATATGGATGAAGAGCGTACACAAAAGAGCAAAACTTGTGACACGTTGGTACCAAGGTCATGTTAACAAAGAAAGCCTATAATTAATGCATAACAATATCCAAGGTAAATTACAGTTAAAAAAAAAAAAAAAACACAAGCACCAAAATTTAACTTTGTTGTTCTGTCCTAACTTTAGCATTGGCACAATGCGACCCTCATAAACAAATTGTCTAAAATAGGGAGGAAATTTTAGTAACCAAGGGTCCAAGTCCTTCACTTTATGAATTATGTCAACGTGGCCACCCCTTTAAATTGTAGACTTATCATTCCTACTACTTTGGTATATCAAAATGTTTCATCTTATCAAAACGTCTAATAACTCCACTCCTCGTAAAGACATAGAATCTCACTTACTTATCGTTTACTTATTTTATTTTCAAAATGAAGAAACATATGCTCGTCATCAATTAGAACAAGTTGATACAGGAGTCACAAGGATCTATACATGAATAACTAACGATTTGGGAATGTATGCAATAACAATGATACAACTTTATTTTTTTACTGTTTCTTATCGACATCTCCCGACTAACGCATACTTACACCATACAAGACCATGATTCTCTTCATCTGACTCACAGTTACAAAGAGCAGGAAGCAAAAAGTCAAAAACTAAAGCAGGAAAATCGTAAAGCTTAAAGTAGAAGCTCCACAATTCAAAGTAAAAATGCCAAACGTCTATGAAATCATAAACCAGCTGAGTAATGTCACCTATAAGCATATCATGAGTCAAAGATGAAGTAGCCAAAAATTGAAACCTAAGCACCCATAGAATTTCAACCCACCTTATTTTCCATAGAGCAAAGTGCAAATTTCCATCCAACACTTTCATTAAGATTACATAAGAGAGCATCAATCCACTCACTCTTTCCAGAATTTGGAACTCCAGTGACTACCGTTAGCTCTCCAGGCACAACCTGATAGTACAGAAATATACAATTGAGTAAAAGAGCATGCATGTGCAGATATACATAAACCAAGTAATTCCGAACAAGAAGCCTTCCTATCTTACATTCTTTTATCATTTCAACTAATCGAGCCTAGGTAGTTTATATAAATGATAAATACCAAAATTAGAAAAAGAAGAACAAAACCAAACCACGAAACACTAAGAGCCCATATAGTCACTTTGTGTCCAGTGGTATTATGTGCAAGAGTGATTGGGAGTCACTTGATGAACTTCATCGAAATGCCATCAGGCTTTTACTTTATCGTCACGAGTTCAAGATACGAGTGTGTAGTGTTGATTCCATCGTAGTAGAATCCTTGGTTCATGTTTACAAAAAATAAATAAATAAATTATGTATCAGCTGACGTTACGGGTGCAACAGAACAGAGATATTCTCTGGTGGATATAGGAATTCGGTGTGCTCACTGCATTTTGCTACGCCAGATGTCACGCTTTTAATAGTCGGAATATGCAAAGGTTCACAAAAGGATACCAAAAAAGATAAAAATTCATAATTCATAAGATATGGCCCAAGTTCGCTGATACGCTAAGGGCATGAATTTGGTGATGTAGCTCCAAACTCTTAATCTCTACTATAACCATATTTAAAAGGATTAAAAATAAAGAAAATTACAGAGAAAGGAAATCTCACTCCTACGAACTTGAGAACAAGAAACTTCTTGTCCAAGAAAAGAGAATACAGAAAACAAACTGAAACTTCAAATCTTCAGTAATAAATTAACATTAAAAAATAATCACAATGGTTTCAAAGATCTGGAATGAGCATCTTCCTATTTCTTTCATATCAATTGAGAATCTAAAATACAGCACAAATTTTCTTTACGTAAAAAGGTGGGATAGCCAAGACAAAGACAGAATGCACAAATTCAAATAAAAGTAAAGAGGTAAGAGCATTACATTGTATAAAGCATTCAAAGCCTTCCATCCAGTTGGGACTCCAAAGTCATCAGCAAATGTCCGATGATAATATGCATTAATCTCATCAAAGTAATCTCTAAACTTGAAGAGTCCGTCAATAGGATATAACTCCGCGTTTTCAATAACTTCCTTCAGCACTTCAGGCCCCATATACATGAGCACCTGACACGATAATCACAAATCATCAGCTAAAATGTTGACAATCATCATTTTGTAGTAGGCAACACATAAATGACCTTTACAAAAGCCGATAAGATGTCAAGAATAACCAGGAGAACAATCAACTAAGGCCTAGTTTGGGAATGCTGGTGCTTTTGATAATCAGCTTTTGAAAGACTGGATTGCAAAGTTGAGTCTAGAAGCAGGTATAACCCTAGTGTTTGGTAAATAAGTTCTAAAAGCTGTTTTGATAAACAGTGTAGTATTTGGTAAAGTGGTGCTTTTTATTGTAAAAAAACAAAAATAGGTAATATAGGTTATTTTGGAAATTAATACTAGAAGAAGCAGAAGCAACTCTTGAGAGCAACCCCAAGACTGCTTCTGAAAGTACCCTTTAAAAAGCAGAAGCAGATTACTAAAAGCAAGTGTTTTAGATTTTTGGCTACAAGTTTTAAGAAAAAAAAAAAGTAGAAGCATGCTGTGAAAGGAAATCCAAAACTGGCCCTAAATATTCTTGTAAAAAAAATTATGCATAAGGTTAACGATATCCAGCATAAACCGACTATTTATAAGTCAAAGGAGGTCCTATACACACTGAGAAGTTAAAGCAGTATGCAATCAAATCTTCTTCCATATCCCCAGAAAAGTTTCTAATATAACTTATCCACTAAAAGACAAAAGAGGAGTGCTACACAAAATCTATCGAAAAACTTCAATCATATATTTATGGAAATAAACTCCAATACACGGGATGTGTTGCATCTAAAGTAGTAAATAAATTCTGCCATGTATGCATCCACTTCAGCGTGTAAGGTTTTTACCTTTTGGGTACATTTAACGGGTAGACGAAGTATTTTCCAAAGAAAAAATGGTGATTTTAAACATTAGAAAATTAAAAAATGTAAAGATACCGATAACCAACCTCGTTAGCATCTTTTAAATTACTGGCATCATTCTTCTTTGGCCACTTGATTCGCCAACACCTATATATCCACAACAAATAAGTCACCACCCTCAAAGAATGTTAATGCATATTTCAAGTAAAATATGAACAATGACATTATTCTACAAATGGCAACCTCTCTCTTCCAATGCGCCGTGCCAATTCCTCAGCCAAAGCTTGACCAGGTGAATCCCCATCAGTGGCAAGTATAATCCGAGATGCCTATCATTATATAGGGAATCAAATGGCTTCAGTTTTGAAGAAAGGACAAAAAGGAGAAAAAGGAGAGATGAAAAATCAAGATGGACCAAGAATTCATTTATTGAATATGAAATCCACGTCTACCTTCACTAGGTACTCTTCGCAGTTCCACAGATATTGATACTTTATGTCCTAGCTTTACAAACAACAAAGAAGCATTAGTTTTAAGCTTCATCTCTCCACACTTTATCCATAATTAACAATGCAATGAGCCCCAGGAACCCATAATGCGCATAGGGTCATAAGGAGGAGAACTTGTAATTGATATAACAAAAGCTATTGCAAGAATTCAAATGGTTTATCAAGGAAATATGTTCAAAGAAAACAATAATTATCCACCAAAATTAATTGATGCAACACTGTTGAGAATGCAAAGAGAAAAAAAATAATATTATGGAGAAAACTTGCAAGGTCTGTGCAAGGGTACGGAAATCAATTACTGATCGGTCTATTAAAAAGCTTATATACAATAAGCATTACAGAGCATGTGAACGGTCCGGATGATATAAAGCTGCCATCATACCAACCCCATAATTCCTAAAACTTGGTTTCCATAATTTGGATCTCATCCGAGTTAAGATTCTATCGATGACTGATCAAAGAACCACGTAATCGATAATTGTATAGCTAGAGCTCATTCCTAGTCATTTATGCGTTGATGAAGTAAACTCGTAATTCATTTTGGCCTCCTAGGTAACAAAGATGTTTAAGCTACTGCACCCGAAAAAGTTGGAAAGTTTACCCTTGTTGAGGAACAAGGTCTATGAGACCCGGCAACGAAAACTCCTGGAATCGCCACTACAATATTTACTTCTATAACCATTATGAAAAGGCTTGAGCAGTTAAGGAGTAGGTTCAACACTGCTTCACTTCCACTTTTCCAGATCTTATATTGTTCCCTCCCGCAACAATGATCTTCCACAGCTAAAAATTTAATCATTTCAACCTTAGGGGAGTTTTTGCAAATATTTCTTAGTTTTGGAGTGCTTCTACTTTTCGCACCAGATGCAGAAAGTGTCGAACTAAATTTGCAAGAACGAGCAAAAAGTTACACTATGTTAATTGTAGGGGTATCGATGGAGAATAATTCAAATTCACTTTAATTTCAAAATGAAGTTGTATTTAGTCAATGGGAAGTGGAATACCTTCATAAAAGCAATGTTAGAAAGACAAAAGAGAGAGCCGAGAGTGGAAAAGCAGAAATTTTAACGGGCTAACAGACAAGGAATTGGAGGATGATAAACACCTGCTCCTGGGATGGCAACTTTTTATCTGAAACTGATGGAGGGGCTCCATCAGGGACACTGATACAGTTTCGAAAGCCTGCTTCTTCCATAGCAAGTTTGTCTATCTCGCCTTCAACCTATATAGATCAAATTAGAAAAATCAATAATAATTAAAAGCTAATGTGAAAGGGTACAACAACTGCCTTTAATTTTCCAAGGTGAATCGAAATTAGAGTGTCATCAAGAACTTTACAATGATAATGTCATTTGCATCCTTAATATCATCTAATCCATAAAAAATCTTTTCAGTATCTGCTTCCTGTACATAAAAGTTAGAAAACAAAAATTTTCCAGTCAGAGGAGTATCATAAACAGTTATTATTCACAAAGAGTTCAAGAATTAGGGGTGTCTTAAACCTTCAATACCAAACAAGCAAAACACAAAGGTACTTCATTACTTAATATTCCTAACATTAAGGGTTGTTCAGCATATATTTCAAGGACTGCTTCTGCTTTTCTTCCCCCAGTGAGAATCAGGCAGTAATGTTTAAACCAAAACACTGCGGTTTCTCAACAACTGCTTCCGCTTTTTATTTATTTTACTTTTTTGGTACATAGGCGGGGATGGAGGAATCGAACCCATGACCTCCCAACTATGAGGTTGGGTTTGAGTCCACTAGGCTAGGGGCTAGCCCTTGTGAGTTACTTCCGCTTTTTATTTGTGGGTGCCTATAAAGCACCTTGTGGATTGATTCTAGAAGCTGCTTTTGCTTTACTTTAATCATTTGTTCAAAGTACCCTCAATAATGTTCGTTTACTTCCTGTCGGTATACAGTTTTGTCTATTCCAATAAATAAAAGCATTTAAGCACATTTTAATCATACATCATACTGCTTCTTAAAACAGCTTTCATAATTTATTTACCAAACACGGGATAATGCCTACTTTAATGATCAAATTTATAAAAGCAGCATAGAGAAACGAGAATCGATTTTGAAAAGCAACAGGATTACCAAAGTTTTGACAAAATATTGAAACAACGCATGTAAAAACCTAAAAAGCTTGACAGAGAAAAATACAATGGATGATTTCCACGTATCTGAAGCAGATTCTACTGATAAACTGAATTGCTATGGAATAGTCCCTGGTACTTCTCAAACTCAATTAATTCATTGCCAACAAAATACTGTAGATTTTGGCTCCGAATATCAAATTTGAACATCCTCTTATTGATTTATTAAACAATAAGACGTCTACAACACAACCAACCAAAAAAAAATTCAACCACAAGTTTTTTGTTGCCTGGCTATTCACCAGGTTAGCTATTAAGTAAATGGGAACATGCTACACCAAATATTTGTCAAATCATTTCCGTGCCTAAGGCAATAATAATCATTGATCAAAACCTGCCAAAAGTTCTTGTTGATATCTCGATACTTGCAGCTCACCAGCACCCCCTTCCGGCGATATGGAAATGCAATGGCAATCTGTTAAAAGGAAAAATCAAGAACTAAATAAGATCTGAGCAAATGTCCTAGTTTAATGAAATCAAATACTTTCCACATGACGAGGTTTAAAAATAATTAGAGCATTCCCACCAGTCTTTCTAAAGAGACTTTCTCCCCATTTGATCTCTCATTTGAGAAATCAAAAGGGAGAAATGTGACACAACAGTGTTTCTATATTTCTTAGTTTCTAGAAAACTTTCCAAAAATGCTACAGTAGATTTTTCAATTGGAAAATCTACCATTCACAATTTCTCTATTAAAAAAATATTTTTGTTAACAAAAACTATGAAACCCTAGTTAAGATTCGGAAAAATATTTTTTTATTTGATTATATAACATATAATTATTGTAATAATTCTTTACAAATTTTATAAAAAGACTGGTGTGGACAATTTCTAAAATGTGAATTTCAGTAGGAGAAATGGGTTTCTACAAAGTAAGATGTGGAAATTAAATGAGAAAGAGTGGTGAGAATGCTCTTAGCAATTACACTACAAAGGCCTAAAAAGACTCACAATTAAAGCCAAGAAAAAAGAAGGGGGTAGGTGCGTATATGTGTGCGTGATTCTTTTATTTTATTTTATTATTTATTTATTTCTTATTTTTATTTTTATTTTTTTGGTTGGGTTGTAGGAAAGAAGATACAAGACTGAATGATCCATCCAAGCAAGCTGGCAATAGAGCCTCAGGATGGAAAATACTAAAATAAAGATAAACCAAAAGCGGAGGAGAACTGACTCCTTATCAAGGGAACATGAGATTTAGAGATGGAAATAGATACTTTACACTTACAGTCCTATCAATGCTTTAGCTAACGACACACTTTATCTCTCCAAAGCATTTCAAGCAAAAACTTCATCGGAACAGGCCATCTTAAGAACCCAAAATACCTAGCTAGCATGGTAATTTTTTTAAGCTGCGTATCCAAGGGGCATAAGCAAAACCATAACAAATGAAATTGTAACATATACATGAAAAACTAAAAGTGAACAAGCCTAGCCCCCTCTTAACTTCTTTTCCTCTATTTTCTATCAATATATATGCAGATCATGGGACCTAAGGTGTCATATGGAGAGGGAGCAATGGCACAGCTAACTCAAATGACAAAGGTTCGATTTTAACCAGAGTATGTACAATCAACATTGAGAAACCAAATAAAATTTGGCATATAACGGAACATCTCACATTTAAGGAGGGGGATGTCCCAAGTAGTCTCAAAAGAAACATGATGGCAACGAGTTTGACCAAAAGGAGGTTCAAACACTATTACTTCAGAGTAAAGACGGGATGAGCAGGTATATCGCACAAGCATGGAGAAATCTAGTAAATTTGGAGGTGATGGCAAATAAGGGTAAGCGTTCCAGATATGAATTTTCCTTTGAGGCGGCGGACCTGGAGGCTTCAAGGGCAGGGGAAGAGAACTGGTCAATCATCCTGATGCAGATCAGGAAATAGTATATTTAGTTTTAGTTAATGTTAGTATTTAGTTTTATTAGGAGAATAGTATCTTCATGTGTTTCCTTATAATAGTAGGCCAAACCCATTAGGTTTTCTTAGGAGCCTATAAATAGGCTTTATGATGTAACTTTTTATGAGAGTTGAGTTTAAGAAAACAGTGGTTTTTAGAAAGAGTGTGGATCTCTTTTGGTAATCTTTTGTTCGTTTTTGTTAAAACATACTCCTTTGTTCGTATTGGGTTAAAAATGATCAATCTATCCTTTGGTATTGTTTCGTTTCAATACCGTCCTACATCAATTTGGTATCAGAGCCCAACATCGATTCAAACCCAATTTGAGAGAAGTCCTAACCGGAATGGGATATCCAGAAGTGGTTGAAGTAAATCAATTTGGTTTTTTAATCTTTATTTTGGATATTTGGTATTAGATTGGAGAAGGAAATTAAAAAAAACAACAAAAAGAGAGAAAGCAACAGGTGGCTACTGGAAACAGCAGTTTCAAACCCTATTGCTAGTTTGGGTTAATTGCATTGATAGTCCCTAGAATCGGGGTCAATTTCAGAGTAGTCCCTGAATTTTCAGAAATTACAGATTGGCCCCCTATAGTTTCAGGAATTACAGATTGGCCTCTACAGTTTCAAAATTTTCAGATTTATCCCTATAGTTTCAGAAAATTATAGGAACGGTCCCCTAGAGTTTGAAATATCAACAAAAAAAGCCACGGGGTTGAAGAGGTGCTACAAGAATGTCTTTTTCCCACACGTTGCAAAGTGAAGGATAAAATTTGCAAGCTCACCATTGATCATGAATTTTTTGCAAATTATGTGTCTCAACGTATTGTGGAAAAACTACAATTACCAACATAGGAATGCTCTACTCCGTATTTCATTGACTTAACTCATAAGGTAACGAAACAATGTTTAGTTCCATTTTCTTTTGGAAAAGCATATTCGGGTGAAGTGATTTGTGATGTAATTGATATGAAGCATTGTCATCTATTTGGCAAATTTTGGCAATTGGACAATGCTTTTTATAGCGAAACACGCAACACACATACTTTCTATTTTGATGGACTTAAAACTATGCTTACTTCAGGAAATAAAAATTTCCGCCGTATCCAAAAGAGAAGGGCAGAAGAAAATATTGTCTCTAGCCAAATGTTTTCAATTGGAAAAGAAAAAATTGAATTGGAAGCAAGCGCAACAAAACCTTTGAAACTCATTTTCGTTCACAATAACATATTTATTGTTATAATTCTTCAAAGCCTCATTCGGATTTCATTAATCCTTATATGTTGGTTTCGGGAAAAGAAATTGATCTCACTTGATGCTAAAAGATGGTGTTATTTAAGGAGAGTGGTGTATGGATAAAAATGATGTTGGTACGATGCACTTCAAGTTATGGGCTAATTACGTTCCTTTTTGGCTATTGGATGACTTTGCAGAAACGTTCGTTGGGGCACTCTATCAAGTGGTATGCCATGGGATTATTCAGGTTGATGAAAGCAGTTGCGAGCGTCGTGGTATAATCCAAAGGGCAAGTTCAAATTTGGTGATATCGTGCTTGCGTATGCAATTGTTCATGAAGATTGTCGAACCTACTTTATATCGACTAACCTTTGTGTTTATACTAATATTTGGTGGATGATTGGACTTCAACTCCTCACTTTGTTTGAAAACATAAAGTTCGAGGTTGAACTCTTTTCAACTGGGGGAGAATGATGCAAATTAAGAAATAGTATATCTAGTTTTAGTTAATGTTAGTATTTAATTTTGTTAGGAGAATATTATCTTTATGTCTTTCCTTATAATAATAGGTCAAGCCCATTAAGGTCTCTTTATGTCCTATATAAACGACTACTATGATTTGTATTTGTTAGAGTTGAGTTTATTAAAACAGTGGTGTTTAGAAAAGATTTTTGTTAAAACGTCCATCTTTTGTTCGTTTTTGTTAAAACGTACCCCTTTGTTCGTATTGGGTTAAAAACAATCAATCTACCCTTTAGTATTGTTTCGTTTCAACACCGTCCTACATCACTTCCTCTCATTAACAACTTTCAGTTCGGTCCACTTTCACGTTGAACTTAAACAACTTACCAAACCATCATATACTCCTTAATTTGTACATGTTTTAATAATATATATACATATATTGAATGTTGATTTCAACTTAAATAGAGAACTCTTGGGGATGGACACATTAAATGTCACTTTCATATACTTAAATTAATAATGTTATGAAATTAAAGACCATGTTATTTTTGGCGGGTAATCCCAGAATGGCCATATTCTTCTTACAAAATGTTGATCATATCATGTATCCAATCATCTCAGCATCGGGATATTGGCTCAAGCAATATATGCTTAAGCAATATATATGCTTTCCTGCTTGGTCTTAAACCATTGGGATGTCAGAAGAATAGAAATCAAAGCTCTTTCACGTTTAGCGATGCCATTAGCATCCATCTGAATTTTTTATTCTCATTCTGGTACTATGGGTACATCATAACCCAAGCAACCAATAAATTAACAAAAACTTGAACAACAAGAACAAGGTTCACGAATCTCACAGTTTCCCTAAAAGGTATTCGGTATTAATGAAAACAATATATCAAAATAAACACTAAGACATGACCATAACCATCTTATTTACGAAGACTGCCTGATTGTCAACTCTGTGCATTCAAATTAGTCAACGTCATGTAGTTGGATAACCCATCTAGCAAAGAGGTAACCTTTGGTAGTTGGTCAATAACTCAAGCATGCATTCATCCTAAGCTATCTCATCAACATAAATATTTTATCAATAAAAAACTTCAAATTTTGCACAAGAAAGGTATCAACTTGGATCATAATAACTATGACAAACACAGAAAACTATGAATTTGTTTTGTTTATGACTCAAAAAATTTAATCCGAAGAAAAAAAAAGAGGATGTGACTTGATAATATTTTAGACCGAACTCAATATTGATAGTATAGATGTGTTAGAATTGATATTAGATTGATTAAATTAGATTTAGCTTTTAAAAGAATAATTTGTTTTGCAACTATAATTTAGATTTGATTTGATTACACTATATTATATAGATTTGATTTTATCTTGTTTTTCTTTATTGTGCAAGGCTTCGCAACTCTATATATAGTCGTCTCTCTAATCTTTGTTTTACACATCAATAAATTTCTCTCCACCTTTTATGAAATTTGACATGGCATCAAAGCTTTGATTATTGAGGCGGCTTCTTTCGCCGCCAAATGGAACTTTGTTATTATGTTGCTTTTTACCAATTTGAATTTTAATGCTTCCTTTCCTACTAAAATAATTCTATAATTTTCTCTTCTTTAAATTCTAAATTTGTTATCATCCAAAATCTCTAAGATTGCTATTGCTACTCTTTTCTCATCTCGACCTACTATATATGGGCAACTTAGCCTCATTAATAACAGCTCCCTACCTACTATTGTTATCTTCTTACCCATCTTCATCTACTTTAGATGTAGTACTTAAATTGTTATCACTACCCTTTCATCCACCTATCTACTGTAGGTGTGATATTTAACTATATCGTAATATTATAGACTTTTAAATTTGTTACCTTTGGACATGTTCTCATCTCGATCTACTGTAGATGTGGTACTTAAATTATTATCGCTACCCTTTCATCCACCTTGATCTACTATAGGTGTGATATTTATTCTAAAACATGCTATTGTCGACTTTTAAATTTCTCATCTTTAGTTGTGTTGTCACGAGCTTTTCATGGTTGTATTATTATCGGCCCTCAAAGATTCCATTCCCCAACTTGAGGAGGAGTTACCGTTTATTTAAAATTTCAAGATTGAAGAATGATGATTTGAACGTCCAAAATAGATATTCCAGTCCCCTCCATGTTCCTCTAAAGGGGAGTGTTAGAATTGATATTAAATTGATTAAATTTAATTTTTAGAAGAATAATTTGTTTCCTACCTATAACTTAGATTTGATTTTATTATTTATTATTATATAGATTTGATTTGATCTTTCTTTTCCTTATTGCGCAAAACTTCTCAATTCCATATATAGTTGTCTCTCTACTGTTTACTTCACACATCAATAAATTTCTCTCTAACTTTTATTAAATTTGAACAAGAAGATGCAAGGTAGTTCATCCCAACTCGTATCGTTTCCCAAATAGCCCAACTTGATAACTACTTATTGACTACTCCCTCCGCCCTTTTAAATTGTCATTCTAGAGAATTTCTTTCATTTCTTTATACTTGTTACTTTAGAAAACCAAGAATGCATTTATTACTCTATTTCCAATTCTACCTTAACCACTTTAAACATTAATTAACTTTTTGTTACCTAAAATCTCTCAACTAATTTAATAAACAGTAAATATAAAAGTATCATTAATTTTTCTTACAATTGAAGCTACTTAATGACCTCATTTATCATTGTGCTGTTATCTTAAACAGCAATGAAAAAACAATCAAAAAGGAACGGATGGAGTACAAAACTACAACTGTTATACTATAACTAAGACATCTGCAAATACATGGGGTCACAGAAAACATATGCATTCCTTGGATTCATGGGTTTGCACAATATATACAAAGATCCCACAAGAGTGTTCATTGCTTTGCAGCTCTACTGTGACTAAATTTGTTTCTGAAGACAATGTAAGGATAAATGTATGAAAGCCTCTTAGGCTGTGTGATATAAGCCGAGCAATCAGGTGACACCTCAGAGAGCATCTACCTTGAGCAGGGGTAGTAACCCTGAACACACTTTACATTGGATTGATAAACATTTAGTTAAGAATTTTGTCAAGCATTTCAAAATTTGGTTTGAACATGTTTCTATAGCAATACTCTAATAAGAAAAGTTAAAAGTATTAACAAGACAAAAGCTAAATCACTTTACAGATGGCTATAGCATTGTGTAAATAACAAGTACCCACGATCAAATCGATGTCCCTCTGTTTTTTCATTTAAGTACCTTAACGCTGTCCAGTATTACATTATCTATCGGAGACAAATAAAAGCATCCATCTATTGCCTTGGAATTTCAAATGCACTTCTCACCCTTAAAATGCATTGTTGTAATAGGAATAATTTACTCTTTTAGCAGTGAATGAAGGACTTAAATACTAAAATAGATTTGATACTTTTACACTGCCATCAAAGTAAGAAAAAAATATATAGCAGGTACCTCCATTACTACTGCAGCATAATTAGATGTTTATCATGTCAATGATGGTCAATATGCTCTAGCAGCATATGCATATACACAAAGTTGAACTATTGAAGAAGTTAGGGCGTTAAATGATTTACCTTTTCCATATTGGGCACAAGTTCCTGAAGTTTTCTTATTCTGTCACTAATGCGTGTCCTCCGCACCTATGACCAAAGAACAAATTTCAGGTATTGACAATATGGAAATAATTCTTTACAACGCCTAAAAATTAATACTAAAGCACCCGAAAATTAAATATGACCCTTTCCGCTATGCTGCGAGGATGAGTAGCACAACCACGCTTTGCCCGAACCCTGCAAGGAACTGAGTCCTCCAAGAGCTTCTCCATCTCTGGGTCCAATAAACCACTAAGCCCTCTTTCTAAATGCTCGCCCTGGTCTTCCTCTTTCTGTAGATAATCGAGCATAAACATGTTTACTAGCACAGCTCCATTCACCATCACATCATATAATTTCACATCATCCGTGAATATTGTTAGTTTCTATTAACATACCAAATGAAATTGCACCAAATAGAACTATGTATCACTTAATTGCAGTTAGACAACTTTAAAAGAAAACAATAATGAGGCAACAATAAAAGAAAACAATAATGAAATAAAATAATGACTTAAAAATGACATCCCTTGCATTACTCGAGCCTACAACTAGTCTAGCATAATAAAAGGATCCCTTACACACAGCACTATTTCCTTTTTATTAATTACAACTGGAAATGAGTGGGTGTTGTAGATCCTGACATAGTTAAGCTTTCATAGCAAAAACTTCTTTTTTGTCTCCTTCATAATACATACAATAATCAACAGGAATAGAACAACAAACAGAAATTTTCATTAGAATTTACATTCAGTGCGACCTCCATTACATACAATCTTCATTTTCTATTTTCTCATTTTTCTGAAGCCATGAAAAGCATTTAAAAGGGGAGAACCTTTAAATCTCTGGCCCCTTCAACCACACCACAAAAAGGTTGACTTTTTATGGAAATTGCAAAGCACATCACTCTAGCAAATCAGAAGACTCCACAATTTTTTTTGCGGAATCAAATTACATAGAAATGAAAGAAATGCAAGTATAAACATGTTTAGACTGCTTTGGCTCTCTGACATTGTTCCAGTAATAGTAGAAACCAAAGTCACAACTGCAATCAAATAAAATAATTACGAACTGGAAAAAAAAAAAAAAGGAAGAGCAAGTGGAGTAATTATTTATTAAACAGTTGCAAGCACAATCAAATACATTTAAAAAATTTGTCAAAAATAGCCTTTCGAAGTAACCATTTACTTGGAAATAGCAAACACAATAAAATATACTTAAAAACATTCCTCAAAAGTACCATTTGGAGTAGTAAAACCAATCGCATACATAGTCAACTACTTAAGAGTTGTTATCAATCGCATTTGGAACTGGAGCAATTGTTTACAAATAATTAGTTATATACGAAATTGAATATACTTTAAACAATCCTCAGAAACTACCCTTGACGTAGTACTTGCAAGGAACTTTGTGGACCTTTGTCTTGTACTTTTCATTTCGGACAAATATATTCAATTGCTAAAGCAAAAATACTAAATATGGAATTGCTTCGGCTTCTTGACATCATTTTGGTAATAATATCATCATACAAGCCTTAATGCCAAGAATTTCGGTCCGATACAAGTTCAATTTCATTCCCTATAGCTCAAAGTTCAAATTAGAGGCTGATATTTGCTCAATTCCAACACATAAGACCTCCTAAACATGAGATCCCCTAAACATAAATATGGAACCAAGAAAGAATAGTAGTCACAAATTCAGGTGGATCCTTGAGTTTAATCTCTTAATTTAGGGGCTCATACTGGATCATTGGTGCAAATTTCCTTACCTATTGCAACAAAAATCAAATGCATTATCTAAACGAATAAGCCAAAAAGTAGCCTTTGGGAGTAATAGTTTACTGGCCAAGTTGCCAATTGCCAACAAAACCAAATACAATTAAAATAATAACTCAAAAAAAATAGCCTCTGGGACTAACTGTTCACTTACTTAATGCAAAAACAATTATACTAAAACAAAGCCTCATAAACAGTCCTTAATTGGGAGGAGTTGTTAACTAACTAATTTCAAACACAATCTAAGTTTACTTTAAAAAAAACTCCTCGAAAACAAACCTTTAGCATGAAAATCAATTGCAAACTCACCAATTGAGAAGAAAATTTATCCGAATCATCTCTCGGCCTATTATTTGAAGAAGGCGGCGAAGGGGTAAAGTCGTAATTACCACCTGCACCAATCACTTGGTAGCTGGAAAAGTAGCTATCGGATCCGGAGCTAACGAACTCAGCGGGCGAGCTGTTCTGCCGGAACAGCCCCGAGGCCGAAACAGCTCCGTCGAAGAGATCCGCATCCGACCGAAGAGGCGGCGTCGGGGGCAAGGTGATGGTGCTGGGGTGGCGGCGGAAGTGGTGGTTTGAGGAGGAGGTAGTCGTCGTCAGCGACGGACTCCAGCAGCGCGTCCAGCCACGTGGCGGGGGCGGACCGGAACCGAGCCAGTCCTCTGGCGGTGGTGTCACCGCCGCCGCCGCTTGTTGGTTGCATCTGCTGAGTTTTGCTTTTCTTTTTCTTTTTCTTTTTTTTTTTTTGTTGGTCCGATTGTTGATTTCAGGTGGTTTAGTGCTGTTTTAATGGCCTCTCTCTCTCTCCCTCTCTCCCTCTCTTTCTAATTTTTTTTTTTTTTATGTTGGATTATGTTTTAACAAGAGAGCAAAATTGTTTACCTAAGTTTTTTTTCAACTTAATGAAACAGATTGTGGATTACATTCTTACATGGATTTATTATTTTCACTTTTAGTTTTACTGATTCAATTATACGGCTATATGTGAATATAATATACCAATATGCAAGTCACAACTGACCTGATAGCCTTTGGTGCAGTGTTATTTTTTGGATGTACAAAAATTTTTCATTACACGAGTTTTTTTTTCTCTCGGTATATTTGAGAGAATTACATTTGAGTTAGGCCCTCTTGTAATTATTCAACAAAAATATTAACTTTTTCTAAAGCTAAAGTAAGCTTTTTTTTTTCCTAATTCAGCAGACTTTGTCTCCTTCCATGGCCCACTAGGTCTCGGGAGTTTTGATTTCAGTGCTTTTTTTACCCCCCCGGTTAACTACACTAACGATCCCCATATTTCCTTGAAAGTTCTATTTGGTGCCTTAGTTTTAATTAACACAGTGAGGGTCCACAGGTTCTGGACAAGCGGCAAAATCATTTTAAATAACGAAAATCATATCAACTAATCATCGTGTTATTCTTTTAGGATAAATTGGTCTGTTACGATCATTATTTAATTAATTTCTCCTATTTCGAAAAACTTTAGAATTTTTAATATGAAATAATAAAATTATAGAAGAACGTGTCACTTTTTCTTAAATGTGGGGACCAATCTTTCCCTGTTTTTCAAAAGTTGGGAACTATAATTGTTGCAATTGGACCTATGGGAACTAGATAGAACTTTAGCTGAGACTATGGGGACAATTAGTGTAATCACCCTTCAGAGAAAAAGCTGAGACATGGCCTGTAAAAGCAGCTTAACCACTCACAGCAAAAACACATAAGAACAAGACAAAGCCCTTCCTTCCAAAATCCACCAGCTTTTTTCTTTATTTTATTTGCATGGTGACCTGTCACCTCATGTGCATTCCCATCTCTTTCTCTCTCCTATTTGACATCATTTGGTGCCCATTAATTAGGAGGAAAGATCATTGTGAACTTGAGTGCCAAATCATTAAAGAAAATGGAGAGAGAGAGATAGAGATATTAACTATGGCTTGAAGATCATATCAAGGAAAGGAGGGTTGGTGTTTGGAATGAAGTTTGATCCTAGATCTCCTTCCATCTAATTTTTTCAATTTTTTCTCTTCCTTTCTAGATTTATATAAGTACAAATACACTGAATAATCATATACGCTCAGAAAATCGTATATGAAAGCTATGCAAATACTTGTGGTTTTAGATCGTGTGCATCAATCGCTTTTTAAACCATGATTAACGTGCATAGTGTAATCACGTTTTTTTTTAATTTTTGTCTAGTTTCGATAGATGATTGCTAATGTGAATCATTTTCTATTTATACTGTTCGTTTGGTCGCAGTTTTCAAGCAAATAAGTTAGGTTATTTCTAATTAAGAAAAAAGTCGGATGCATCCAGTTTATTTAGGTTAAAACAACAAATAAGCTCATCTTGCAAGATGAGAAGTCAAGTATTATCTAATTTTTTAAGTAAAAAAAATTTTAAAAACTAAAATTTATAAGATGTAACCAAATACGCTCGCATATATGTATATTCTCATGGATAGATCTCGGACCAGGCTTCATTCCTCGCACCAATCTTTCAACAAACTAAAGCACTCTTCTCATAATACTATCTAGCAGTTGCCTCTGTAAGTAAACCCTAGTACCTTCTTTGTTTGCTTTTATTTATTTCCTCATAAAAAAATTTAATTAAGTTCTATCATATATATTTTATAATTTATACATGATCTTAGCATAGGTAAGATTTCTTGGTAAATCATCATTTTGTCCATGTTGGTTTTGTTCATTTTCCTTAATTTTTCTCACTTATGCAAAACCAAATTCTTTTTCAAGATGATTATAAAGAAAATCTTTTTTTCTCCTAATTTTTATGCTGGAATGAGGGGAAAATGTTCGTTTTACCGCAGCCTAAGTTGGATCGATTGTAAACTTAATTACTAAGGTTTTTTTTCTTATATCAATATGCATACTTGCGAATATTAGGCCACTGACTTAAATTTGCAAGCTATGGTTAAGAGCCGACCAAAAAGAAAACTCCGAATGGAAGTATATATACAACAATTCTTCTATGCATTTTCTCGTTTTCTTGGCAAAGTCTTCTAATATAATTACGAAAATACTGAAATTTAGTTTCAATTCTTTTTCTTTTCTATTCTTTTCCTTTTTTTCTTTTCTTTTGACAGAGCTTTTTAAAAAGCATAAGATAATTATCTCCGGAGATTTTGTTGGCTATTCACGATTATAGACATATTTCATACCAGTGGTTCAAACTCAAGCCCTTACATTTGACCACATCACCAGATCATCGCCTTATCTGTTGATGTGGCCAAACTCAAGGCGTGTTCGGTTCAAAAACTACTCGTTGCAGTTCTCAATCGATTACTTCATATTAACAATCTCATTACGCACGGTGCTAAGCGTTCGCCTACTTTGCTTTGGTGTGCTTTAGCTAGGTTTTAAATTGAAAAATAATTCACTCATGACAACTATGTTGAGAAAGTCGAAGCAACAATATCTTGGTTCATTGATCTTATTTTAAGGAAAAGATCAATGCAAATAATCTAACTACATAGTTATTTTGTACAAATTATATATATGATTTTCTGTACGTATATCATTAGTTTTTTCAATTTGATTTTCTCTTCAAAGACGTTTTTGTCTTTGAACTGTGTAGACATTGGGTCATTGTCTCATACTTCGTTTTGTGATGGTAAAGGTTTCTCATACCTTGCCTTTTCTAGCTTTTTTTTTTTATTATTATTGGAAGAATCACATGTACGTTGCACGTGACGTCTTTCTCAATATAGTCAGAATTGAGCACTCTCATTCCCACAAAATTTAGACACTGTCGCTCTCGTTATAACAAAAAATATAATGCTCATCTCTATCATTTTATCATTGCTGAAGTAAAATCCTATTGAACATTTCAAAATTATGAATATAAAGTAAATGTATTACTTATAAAATATAATCATAATTAATTATATAAATAGAATGAAGAAAAAAAAAGAGTAACATGCTGCTTTTCAACTTGGAAGATAGTTGTGATAGTTTCAATTCCCAAGTTTTATTGTTTTTTATTGTAAATAAACTATTACCACTTTTAGTTTTAAAAGATTCAAGGGAAAAAAATTGCCAAAAATAATTATAGGAAAAAATTATATTCTTATATTATGTCACAAATCTTTATTTTAAAAATGTTTTGGATTTCAAAATAAAATTTTAATTTTAATCTATGACATTTTTTTAAGTGGACAAAGGCAGTTAATGCATTAATAACTAGTTACTTATTTATTTACTTTTTGATTTTTAAGCGGGTGAACAGTAATTAATATAATTTTAGAGTTAACGAAAATGCAGGTTTTGAATAAACAAAAGAAGAAAATCTTCTATTATTCGCTTTAATATATATATATATATATTGATATAAAAATTGTATCTTTTGTTAATTTTGCTCTAATCGTGACATATATTCACATAATTTTTTTTACGCTTATCCCATAAATTTATGATTTATAAATAAAAATTTATCATAACATAATTTTACCAAAAGTAAACATATTTTCAAAATAAATCTTATTAAAAATAAATTACTTTATTTGTAAATATAACCATAACAAAGTTTCTATAAAATTAATTTTATTGGAAACATATAAAATATATGCCAAAACCAACTCTATACATGGGAATAAAAGGATAAATGTTATAATTGAAAAGATAAAAATTTGTTTATATTGGAGAATTATATATAAGTTATTCCTTCAATTACTTTTGCTCTATTTTTGACAAGTATAAGCATAGTTAATTGACATGTATTCCATGAATTGAAGATTTTTAAATAATAAACTTATCATATAATTACATCAACCTAAACTTTTTGAAAAAAATTAGATTTATTAAAAATATATTATTTTATTAAAAAATTCAATATAGAATTGTTTCAAACATAATTAAGTATTAACTGATTAAGAATAAATTAAATTAAAAATAATTAATATTTTTAGTCCCGTATTCCTAAAAATAAATAAATTTATTTGTCATGTGCATTGAAAATATTTTATTGAATTATTCGTCACATACTTATAACTTTGCCACTATGCCACAAACTAAATAAGATAAATATAAAACTAATAATTTAAAAATAAAAGGTTATTCATACAACCCATGCAACGCATGGGCTACATGCTGATAATATCATAACAAATAATAAACATATAAACCTTTTAAATTAAGAAAAATTCTAGCTATATTAAATTTAGTAAAAAATAATAACATTTTTTTTCTTTTATTACAATTGTGAAGGTCAAAGTAGTACATTGATGAGGTTCTCCACACAACCCATGCAACGCACGAGCTATATGTTGGTAATATCATAACAAATAATAAACATAAAAACTTTTTAAATTAAGAAAAATTCTACCTATATTAAATTTAGAAAAAAATAATTACAATTTCTTTCTTTAATGAAAATTGTGAAGGTCGAATTAGTACAGTGATGAGGTTTACTCTTTTTAACAATCCAAATTTGATATTGAAATTAGATTAATAAATCTATTATAGAGTTGTTTACTCTTCACATGCCTCTTTAAGTTAAATTTATAGATACTTATAGTAATTGTTACTTAGTTAAAAAGTTACATGTGCGGGAGAATTTTAAAAAGTTTTTCAATTAAAAATAAAGTAATTTTTAAAACAAAATTTTAACTTTTATCAATTGTTTTTATGATCATTAAAATTATAATTCTCGCTGCGAACTCAAAGTCATTTATAAATTATGAAAATATAAGAAGTGACCAATATGTTATTTATTTGGTGTAACTTAGTATTTATATTATGTTTAATATTGATATTTTTTCTCTTATTTTGAGTATTATAGAATTTTAAATATGAGTAAACGCTATTTAAGATACTAAATAGATTGTTTTTCTTAAATTTTGATAGCCAAGTTTATCTATTTTCCAAACTGTGAAAAGTAGGGTTGTACAAAATAATTGAGGACCAAAATTCGATCTGAAATCGGATATGGATTGGACCGAAAAAATCCGATCCAAAGTGGGATGTGCTTGATTGGGGATCGATTTGGTAGGAATTGAACTTTTCAAGCCAGGACTTGGATTATGATAAAATTATTTAGAACTGGACCAATTCAAACATAGGTTTGGACAGATCCAATCTGGACCGATCCGATCTGGACATAGACTTTGGCCGATACCGACTTAAAATAGTATATCTATACTTTTTTTTTATATAAATTTATATACCTACATAAATATATATATATATATATAAAGATAATCAATATTACAAAATACATAGAAGCATAGTGCTTATTAAATATTATCAATGTTTATATACACACATATATATAATAATATGTGTGTGTGTGTTCCCATGTAATTGAGACTCAACAAAATTTTGTAACTTTTTTTGTTAGATAATTTCACATTTATTTGTATTTATTTTTTTAATCCAGTTGTCCACTGTTACGATTTTTCACAAAAAAATTATCTCTTTCATATTGGTTAAATCTTATACCATAATGCATCATCTCATGCATGTTCGATGAAATTTTAATATCAATGTGATCGTCATGTTCTTGTTATTACTAATAAATTAGATTCCATAAAACTCTCTAATTTTAGTGTATGTATGTATATATATATATATATATATATATATAGTTTTTAATGTAATTAACATTTAGTATAGCATAATTCTTGTATAATCCTAATAGTTTTGTATTTTTTCTAAAACAATGGATCTTGTTCTTAAATTTTAACAATAATGTATAGAATCTTGTTGCCTAATATGTATAGTGTAACATGACAAAATTGGTTATAGAACCAAGTCATTATGAATCATGTAATGCTCAAGAAACCGAGAACCGAACTGAATCCGGACCAAACCGTAAAAGAACCAATTCGGATTAAACCGAATTTGAGCAAACCGGTTTTGGTCCAAAAAATTAAGGACCGTTCCAAAATAAGTATGCCATGGATCGAAGATAGAACCAATCCGATCTGGACCGTGTATACCCCTAATGAGAACTATTAATTTTGTAAGTGGAACTATGAGGATAAAAAAGAATTACTGTTGCAATTATGTTAATCATTGGTGTGGTTATCCATAGCAATTATTTAGTTTTTAAAAAGAAATATTAGATGAGTGGTGATATATATATTTTATTAAATATTCTATATTCTAAATTATTAATTAAAATAGTTGTAATTTTGTAAGAGGGATTTTAGATTGTAAAATAGAAGAAATTTTAGAGTATCTTTACACATTTTGGAATAGAGTTAGATAAATTTGTAATTACTCTCCTAGAGTACGTGACTAACCCCACTTGTATATTCATATTACATCGCAGGTATCTTTTTTTTCCTTTTTCTTCTGGTTTAAAAATGCAAAGAGAAGTGAAACTCAACATCAATATGAATTTTTTCGTGAAAGAATGATGTATCAAACATGGTTGTTTATGGAAAAATGGCGTATTTGTATAGTATGGCTTACAACATTTGATAGTGATACTATTCGTTTTGTTGCGGAGTTAGTATATTAACTTTTTCATATACATATGAGTTGAAAATCTAGAAAATGGAAAAACTAGCTCTTCTTAATTAATTAGTTTGATTTCCATAAGTTTCTTGGCTCATTGGTATATATCACACAGGCTGTGAGTCTAAGGCTGAACTTGGCCTCGCAGTTTCTAGTCTACGAGAACCAAAACAAAATAAAAAAAATAATAATTAAAAAAAAATAAAAAATATATATATATATATATACACACACACTCATGCACACGATAGGGTAATACCCAAAACAAATGACAAAAGTAGTTCAATGGGTTGTATAAAATGTGTTTTGATTTCCATTAAATAGTAGACAACTGTTTAGGTATGCCTTTTCTTAAATCAAAAATAAATTTAGCCATCAATATAACACTCGATTTACAACAATAATGAAAAAAAAAAAAAACACTAGCTATTTGGTTCTTAATTAATACTAATGCTAACTTGTTGCATGCTAATTCGGACATGACATAGTTTCTGTAAAGGTTACTCCCTGTTTAGTTTATTTCATCTTCAGTTTTATTTCCTGTTTGACATTATTATTTTTTTTATTGGTAACAACTTTTACTTATATATAAAGAGGCTTAATTAATCTAATCTAATCTAATATCTATTCTAAGAGATATTAATATTTGTACTTTTGTTAGGAGGATTTTTCTGAATAAAATTATTATAATAATGAGGCCATTAAAAGTAAGTGTATGGTCCATAAGGACCATAACTTAAAAGGTGCGAAATTCTTTAATACGTACTGCAAAAATAATTCAGTCATATTCTTATTTTTCACCCATAAACTAACAAAGGTGCGTAAAGCGATAATGTTAGAGCTTATATTAGTGTTGGAGTTATTATTCCACATTGTTTTTGAATTATTTTGTGTTAACTCATTCGATTATAAATAAAATTTTTGTATTAGTATCATAATCATGAAATCGTAATTAACCTTTTCAGCGGTGGAGTAGGAATGCCAAAACATGCATATATAATGTCTCAATATTTTTGAAAATAAAGAAAATGAATTAGTAGCATTGGAAAGTTTAGCTTGACTTGGCCGGATTCAATTATCTCCAAAGATTATTGTTCTGTCCATTTAATCGGGTTTTTCTAGTTTTTCTACAATTCTACTTCTGTTGTTTTGTTTTTCTTATTTAGTTTCTTTGTTTATTTAAACATCTGTCTATATTTCTTTGCGATGATTTCCATAGTTTTATTCATTTATTTATTTGTGACAGAATCATACTAAATCCATTTACAGTAGAGTAATGCAAAAATATATAAAAAATCCCGATGCTATTTTATATGATACTTAACGTGTTGCGCGTTCGGTGAACAAACTACACTTTAGTGATTCTTCTCACTTGACTGTAGTTGGTTTGTTCGAAATATTCGGTCTCGTCTTTTATGTTATCTCTAGAAATATTCTAGTCTGTGTACCCGACTCCTCCCAAATTTTGATACAGTATATATCACTAAATATATTAGCATTGCATTACACTATATTCTACTTCCGAAGAGAACATTTTAGTCGATCCAAATATTTACAAGGTAATTGTAGAGCATCATATAACCCTTCGGAACCTTACAAAACATCCGAAATCCTCCGACCCTTCTAAAGTTTCACTTTCTTCTTGTACTTAATTCCAATGTTTTAAAACTCGGCCCGGTCCGGTCGGTTGAACCAATTGAACCATTGTCCAGTTCAGTTTACGGGCTGGGTTGTACCTGTTAATTAGCTTTGACTAAAACCAGCTTATATAATGAAAACCGTTCAAACCACCGGTTCAACTGTTGGTCTTCAAAAACCGGTGCCGGTTTGTGGTTGATCTGGCTGGTTCAATCAGCATGAGAAAGTTTTGAAAATTTTCAAAATGAACTTTATTAATAGCACTAATTAAGGCTAGAATTATGGGTTGCTTAAGTTAAGGCAATGATTTAAATTATTTCCTTTATGTAAACTTTTGAGTTTTGTATTTAGTATTAATCACAATTTTCTCATCTTATTATTATAGGAAATTTTGTAAATAAAATAAATAAATGTGGCAACTAAAAGAGAACGAAGTCATATAATATCTTTCCATAGTTGCAAAAATAAATGTCATTCCATAGTTAGTAAAATTTATTTGATTTAAATGTCGTTTTTTAAAAAAATAAATTTTCCATAACGACACAAATAAATATTGCTTTATAAGAGTTGAAATTTTAAAAATTACATAAGATTTTGTTCCAAAATATTTGGTTAACTATTATTTATATAACTATTTATTATTTTTCAGGATATCTCATATTAGCTCCGGTTCGATTCCGATTGACCCACTGGTTTGACCGGTGCTCCATGACCCGATTCTTTTTCCGGATCGATAAACTATCCGGGTCTTAAAACGTTGCTAAATTCTTCTCCAAAGTATCATCTTGAAATTATATATAAAAACCATATCTTTGTTTACTACAGGACTGTGATATTTTGACACTTATTTTTAACAATAAAACACATACACACACACACACACACACAAAAAGAATGTCTATCATGGAAAGAATGTAATAGAATGTCCCTCTATTACAGTTGTTTCGCTTATGTGGATGGGGCTGGAATTACTTTATGGAGAGTGCTCTAATTTAACTACACGTATGTATATATATATATATATATATATATATATAGATATTGAGATATATTTCATGCTTTGTTATTAAGTAATATTTTGTCCATACATAAATAATTGTACACATTGACTTTGTACATGGATTGAGATAAATTCAAAAAGTTGATTTTACAAGATTGAATAAGACCTAAATAAAATAAATTACCCCAAATTTTTTTTTTTATCTTATTCATGTCTCTAGTAATAATAAGGGTTAATGTTATTCTTTAACCAGATTCAAAATGATTTAACACTTAAAAAATAGAAAGCGATCAAATTTATTGGACACTCAAAAAAGAAAAATATGTGTAATTATTTATGAATACATGAAATATCATATACATTCCAATGATATAATGCACCTGCATACAAATTGGTGAATCTTGGAGCCTCTGATTGTACAGATTCTTATTACAATAGAGGAGAACTTCTAGGGAGTGTATAGTTATACTGGGTTTTAGATGTGATTGGTATGACCAATTGGTCGCATCCAAAGTTATTTTTATTTTTCTCTTTCGAGTAGTAGTGTGGCAGATAGCTTGGCAATACGGGCAGTTCATCATTTGGATAGTCTACCACAGTTTTTGGGATGTTTTTGCCTCGTTGTTTCTGGAACAAGTTCTTTTGCATGACTAGCCCTGGAAAAATACTCTTAGAAGTGTACCCGGCAATTTGTGATGTAATCATCTACTTTTGCACACCTAATGAAAAGCTTTGCTTTTGTTAAAATTAAAAAATAAAAGCCCTAGGGCTTTCCGCTGGTTATGGTTGAAAATAAATATCTTGTTTTCTTGGTTGAAATTTTTTTTTTTCATAGTGGAAAATTTTGTGTACTGTTTAAAATATTCAAGTTTGATATGTGGGGCATACAAATATGGAGATTGGAAGATGGTGACCAAGATTTTAAAAATTGACAGTTATGGTTACATAATTATGTTTTCGGTCGATATCGCTACTTTTGCGGTCGATACATTGATGAGGATAAAATTTTCGTTCATATTGGTTGAAACTGTTACATATAAGCCATTACGGTACCTTATCGGTTTGTTACATGAAAAAAATAATTTTGTAATCATGAAAAAAGTTTGCGCTTTTGATTTTCGCAACCATGAAGTTATGACTATTATACCCTGAAATCATTACTGTTAAAGTAATCACTAGCAGTCACAAGTTTGAAGAGCAGGAGTGCAAGCGTGAGAGGATTAAACCTATAATTCAAAAAACAGTAAGAGTAGGAGCGAAAATGGGAGCGAGAGCAAAAATTGGAAGTAAAAGTTTTAACCATACATCCTTGGTGACTTAGGTTGTCACCCTTCCATGCCCTTTGGACCGGCAATACTTACATGTATATGATTATTGGTGAACCGAGGAGGGGGTCACGACACCCCAACCTCGAAAATTATAAAAATTATCTATATAAATTTGAAAATTTTCAATACCCCTTATTTGGTTACTCTAATAAGAAATTCTGAATCCCGCACTATATGCGATTTTACCAAGTAAATGGTAACACTATATGCGATTTTACCAAGTAAATGGTAACAATCATGCAGGATAATTGAGACTACAAGAAAGCGGGAGGTGGATATCAAGTACTTGCCTTTTCTTCAAAGGATATGGTCACCCATCCCTATAGAAATGGGGAAAAGGTACAAATATGGGTGACTAAAACGCGGGTCGGTGACACAAAAGGTAACACCTTTAATTTGTCAAAAGTTATCAGTTTAATCACTTTCAATTATTGTATTGTATGGTATTATATAGCACTAAATGCTTTCCCAAAATCAAGTCCTCAAATGTGAACGTGGATTAGAATTACATGGCACACACTTTCAAGTATTGTATTGTAAATGTAATACATATGATTAAAGATGGTATCGGTAAATTTCCAAAGTTAATAGAAATCATAATGTATTGATTTCATTAACATTTTGTTGCAGCTCATTAGGCACCGGCCAAAAGCTCAAGTTCCATTTATTTGGATCAAATATCTTCCCAAACATCTGATAATTATATGATATAATGGTAATTTGGGAGTCTTAACAGTTTAACCTCTCGAACGATTTATCGTCGTCGTCAAGCCACTTATTCCATTTGTATATTCAGAAAAGGTGATAAATGCCCGACAGCATTACCCAATCTCCAAAACTATTTAAAACTGCAAAAAGTGAAGGAATCTTCAGTCATATATTCAAAAGAAAACCATCATCTACACGAAAGATACATAAGTCGGTTAATTTAGCTAAGGTATGGCCTCTAAAAGACTAAAGCTACATTCTACTCCTTACCCATGAAGTTAAGCACCCTTTCCTAAATTATAACATCATAATCTCTCAAAAAACAATTTCACATTTCCATCATGTCGATTGCTCAAAAATTAGTAGTCGAAGTAGTTGACGCCAAGGACTTACTCCCAAAAGATGGGCATGGGACCTCGAGCCCGTATGCAGTATTAGATTTTTACGGGCAGAGGAAGCGGACCCAGACCGCTATACGTGATCTGAGCCCTACGTGGAACGAGGTGCTCAAGTTCAACGTCGGGAGACAATCCGATGTTTTTGGTGACATGCTCGAGCTCGATGTTTACCACGACAAGAATTTTGGGCCCACCAGGAGGAGCAATTTCTTGGGCCGGGTCAGGCTTAATTCTAGACAGTTTGTTAAGAAAGGTGAAGAGGCCCTGATTTATTATCCACTGCAGAAAAAATACTTCTTTAGTTGGGTTCAAGGTGAGATTGGGCTCAAAATTTATTTTTCCGACGAGTCACCGCCACCGGAAGAGGCGGCGGTTCCGCCTCCGGCGGTGGTGCCGGATGCTGAGGTCAAAGATGTGCCAGCTGTGAAATCTGAGACGCCGCCGGAATCGGCTCCAGCGCTTTCACCGGAGTCACCGGCGGAGGCAGCTCCGGCGGAATCATCTCCGGCGACGTCACCTGCGCCTTTGGAGGAATCATCTCCGGCGCCGGTTACTGAAGAGCCGCCACCGACGACCGAAGGCGAGGGGCGGATGGAAGATGTGAGTAGCGATCCAATGAAACCAGTACTACTGGAGCCGGTGATGCAACCGCCACCCGCTATCGGAGTGAATGCATTCAGAGCCACCAGATCTATGTCTGAGGTTAACATCGGTGGATTCAACGGTCCTAAGCCGATCCCGAGATCGGCTTCTGTTAGTAGCTTTATATCCGAGGAGGCCGAGTCGATCCCAATCGAGCGGACTTCTTTCGATCTGGTTAACAAGATGCACTACCTTTTCGTCCGGGTTGTGCGGGCCCGGTCCCTTCCAACCAATGGGAGCCCAGTGGTGAAAATAGCAGTGTCGGGTTACGAAGTCGGGTCCAAGCCTGCTAGGAAAACCCAATTTTATGAGTGGGACCAGACGTTTGCTTTCAGCCGCGAAGCACCTGATTCATCCTCAATGTTAGAAATATCGGTTTGGAATGACGTGGCGGGACATGATTTCCTAGGTGGCATTTGCTTCGATGTGACGGAGATACCATTGCGAGACCCACCGGACAGTCCTTTAGCCCCGCAGTGGTATAGACTCGAAGGTGGTGGGGCGCACATTGGGGATCTGATGCTTGCCACGTGGGTAGGCACTCAAGCCGATGATTCCTTCCCTGATGCTTGGAAGACCGACATAGCTGGTAACCCACACTCTCGGTCGAAAATCTACCAATCGCCAAAGATGTGGTACCTACGGGTAACGGTGCTAGAAGGGCAAGACATTTTACCATTAGCTATGCCTAAAGAATCATCATTCCAAATCCGAGTCCAACTAGGTTTTCAAGTTCTGAGAACAAAACCTGCCATTTCACGTAATGGATCACCATCATGGTGTGAGGATCTATTGTTCGTAGCATCTGAGCCGTTCGCTGATCATAGGCTCATGCTCTTTTTAGAAAACCGTCAACTCAAGGAACCGGTGAGATTAGGTGTTGCTACCATACCACTAATGTCCATTGAGCGTCGAGTAGATGATCGCCAAGTGGCAGCCAGGTGGATCAGTTTCGAGGACCCAAAAGAGGAAAAGATAGTGTACAAAGGTAGGGTACATGTCCAGGTATGTTTCGATGGTGGATATCATGTGATGGACGAGGCAGCTAACCTATGTAGTGACTATCGTCCCACCGCGAGACAGCTTTGGAAACCACCCGTTGGTACAATTGAGCTCGGAATTGTCAGTTGCAAAAATCTTTTGCCTATGAAGACAATCGATGGTAAAGGCTCCACTGATGCTTATGTGGTGGCAAAGTACGGTAACAAATGGGTACGAACGAGAACCATATCCAATTGTTTGGATCCTAAGTGGAATGAGCAATACACATGGCGAGTCTATGACCCCTCGACCGTGTTGACCATTGCTGTGTTTGATAGCTGGGAAGTATTTGAGATAAACGGCCCAAAAGAACCCACGCCTCCTGATTTTCGAGTAGGCAAGGTACGTGTACGCGTATCTACTCTCAAGGTTGGGAAGGTCTATCGAAGCACATATCCGTTGATTATGCTTACTCCAATAGGGTTAAAGAAAATGGGTGAAATTGAATTAGCTGTAAGATTCGTACGTACAAGCGCTACGATTGATTTGATGCAAGTATATTCGCAACCATTACTTCCTCTGATGCACCACATTAAGCCACTCGGAATGGTACAGCAGGAATTGCTGAGGGTGGCTACGGTGAAAATCATGGCCTCACACTTGGCACGATCCGAGCCACCGCTCCCACGGGAGGTGGTTACGTACATGCTCGATGCAGAGACACAAACGTTTAGCATGCGGAAAGTGCGTGCAAATTGGATACGTATAGTCAATGTTGTCGCTGGGGTCATCGACGTGGTCAAATGGGTAGAGGACACTCGTTCATGGAAAAAACCAACCGCTACGTTGTTGGTGCACGCATTGTTGGTACTACTTGTGTGGTACCCTTATTTGATCATACCGACATTAGCATTCTATGTTTTTGCGGTCGGAGCGTGGAATTATCGTTTTCGGTCACGAGACCCGCTGCCCCATTTCGATCCCAAGATCTCATTGGCCGAATCTATCGACCGCGATGAGCTTGACGAAGAGTTTGATACCATGCCCAGCAATAGGCAGAATGAAGTGGTGAGAGTGAGGTACGATAAGCTACGTGGCATCGGAGCACGCGTACAAACAATACTAGGCGATATAGCCGCACAAGGCGAGCGCCTGCAGGCATTGGTGACGTGGCGGGACCCACGTGCCACGGGGATTTTCGTGGGGCTGTGTTTTGTTGTTGCGCTAATTTTGTACCTTGTACCGTCGAAGATGATTGCAATGGCTTTCGGGTTCTACTATCTTCGCCACCCAATTTTTAGAGACCGAATGCCTTCTCCGGTTTTGAACTTCTTTAGAAGATTGCCTTCTTTGTCTGACCGACTAATGTAACTTATTTTAGTAAAACAAATTATAAGTAATGGTTATAATATATCATGTAATACATTTTCATGTTCTCTTCACCATGGTGCATAGCATATGCAAGCCAATGAAGGATATTTCAATCACAGCAAGCCTTTTGTCAGCTTATATGCTCATATTAATGTACCATTGCACCATTTGTCCACGCGAAGAATATGAATAATGCACTATTGGAAACAAAACAAAAATAATGATATACTTACATATGTGCAAATTAGTTCTGTTCATAGAATCGTTCAATCCAAAGAATCGCAAGCAAACCCAACATATGATTTGGTATGGTTGTCAAAACACTAAACAGAATATGTATGGTTCGGTTAGCAATTTTAAGAAAAAATCAAATCGCTAAAACCGAACTGAACCATCAATACTTAAAGTTACAAATAAATAATATATTTTACTACTCTATAAAAAACACTAACTCTGCATAGTCAAAGTTTGACCTTCATATTCTTTCTTTATAACAAAAATCATCATATTCTAAATGGTAAATTAATTATTTTTAATTTGCATATTTTTTGTTAAGAGATAATATTATATTTTTAAATATTTTATTGATAATTATAACAAAATAAAACTTAAATAATTTAAAATAAAATATAAAAAATTAAGGATTATAATTTATAATTACTCAAATATCTACCAAACTTAACAACATATTTAAATATTATATTAATTCTCAAGATTATAAATTAGTGTCGTGAGTTAACGAAGGTACCTTAAAATTTATATATGATCCATACTTAAAATCTCAATAAATAATTACTATAACATTTCTATATTTTTATTAAAAATGATTTAAAACTCTTATATTAGTATGTAATATTTTGTTAGATAATAAATTTGTGAAGTGCTAGTATTCATATAAGTACAAAATAAAATGAGACTTAATCAGTATATACTTATCCCGTTATTACATAATCTCATTCGGCTCCCGTTTACAGCTTTTCTTTGTCATATTTTGAAATCTAGTTTAGTTGATTAATGAAGTCTCTTAATTTCTATATTATTTTCAACAATTAATCCTGAATAAATATGCAACTTACCTACAAATGTCCTTCCATCTTACCGATTTGTACACATTTATTTATTTAAAGAAACATATATAAATATATATGTCTCCCAATATCTATTGGATAAATAAATTTTGGAATTGGTCTTATCAAAATAAGATTTACACATGATATATGGAAACTCAACTTCTGAACAAAATAAAACAAAAAATATAACATCCTATATTACTTAAACAATTATTTTCTAAAATACATTAAATAATAGATTTCCTATCCTACATTACCCAGGAAGCAAAATTTTACAACTCCAGGAAGAAAGTACAAAATTATTTCCTAAAATACACAAAATAATATATTTTCTTTACTACATAAAGAAAGCAGCTTTATAGCTCCAATGAATAAAGTACAATATCATAAGGTGTTTGTAACTTTTATAGCTAAAGGGTATAGTTTTTAAATAGTCCAAACAAACAATTTAGCAATATCCACATATATACAAATGTATGAAAAAGAAAAAAAATAGATCAATTTAGCAATATCTATGCATACACTATTCTAATTTCATCTAATCTCCTAATCCCTTTAAAATATTTATAAATATATAATGAATCAATTAAAATCATATTATCTCTTTATAAACTATATATACACACGTCTAATATTTACATAAATACATATGCAATTAATTCAACGTGAGAATTATTCATACACAATCAATTCAACGTAAAAACTATTCAATACGCACAATTATATTATTTTTATCACGTATCTAATCTGTTCTCCTCATAGCAAAATCAATCCCCCTTTACAAACTGTACTTATCAAGTAATAATCCAATCACAATCCTTCACATATTTAATCACAATCCTTCAACATATGTATGCATAGACATGTCACAATCTTTTAGCATATATATGTATACATGTGTAAATATAGAAAAATAGATTCTCCATTGTATTTTCTGATATTATTATTTTTATTCTTCTCCGGAATAAAACAAAACTGATTCCGATGTGGAAAGATATAAAACTAACAACAAAATAGGCAGGGGCATATATCATTATCAAAATAATACCTCAATATTAATGCACAAAGTTCTTTTTCTGAAAATTATTTATTACAAGAAATATCATAATTGAAGATTCTGACATTGAGGACCCTGAATATACCTAAATCAAAAAGCTTCTATATCAATTGAAGCAATCCGAGAATTTCTGCGGAGATTTGTTTTCCTTGCAATGTATAATTGTACTCTATGTTAAAATAACAAAAATTACAAAATCTTAGGTGAGTAAATATTAAAGTGCTTAACATGTTTCTATAAATTGTATGATAGTAGAGACATGTTACAGCAGCAAAGTAAAACACGGAATATAATGCATAATAATATGGAAGGAACCCCTACATACAACAAGCAAAAGGTAACTCATGCACAACCAGTAACAACATAGGTAAAACACCTAAATTTTCTCATTGGTACTCAAAGTGTTTAATTTAATACGCAATCAGTATTTTGCTTTTTATACATAAAAAAAAAAAAA
>MKEJ01063441.1:0-14152 GCA_001753735.1 Embelia ribes
TCGTTTGACATATCGAACATGGCCGGAGAGATATCGTTGCTATTCGGGTTAATGTTGTGGGTAACAACATACCCTTCGATAAGGCGAAAGATGTTCGAGCTCTTTTTCTACACCCATCATTTGTACATCCTATTCGTGGTTTTCTATGTTTTTCACCTCGGGTTCGCGTACTCGTATACGATTCTACCGGGTTTTTACCTATTTATGGTGGATCGGTTCTTGAGATTTTTACAGTCTAGGCAAAAGGTTAGCCTTATTTCTGCAAGGGTCCTGCCTTGTGAAACCGTGGAGCTTAATTTCTGCAAAACCAAAGGTTCGAACCCTAAACCATCATTATTTTATTTATATATTCATTTATATATGAAACATTTAGTCCCTTTCGTAGCATATTTAGGAGACAACTACCAGGATAAATAATTATAGAAAGATTAGTTTACTATGAAAAAATCACATAATGGACATTTGACTGTAATTTCAAGATTTGAGTGACTTTTAGACCACAACAGGGATCAACTTTATCAGTGTTCGGAAACATGGGACTATTTATGTCTCAATAAAAAAATGTTGGGACCAAATTGATTTTTTTAAAACTATGGGGACCATTTCTATATAAACTATGCATGTTGATTGCAGAATTTGCTTTATTATTAAAAGTGACAGAATTGCAACCATATGTATATAAAAATGATGTAATAATTAGTTTTTTCAAAGTAAGAAAAAAGTAGGATGCATCAAATTTAAACTTCTAGCTTTTGGTCAAAATAAAAAATTGCATAATTTAAAATTTGAATAGTCAAATAACATTTATTTTCTAAGGAAAAAAAAATAAATTTTAAAAACAAAACAATGCAAGCTCTAATTTTTAACAATACAAACAAACAAAAGAATTTATTTCTACTCACAAGTATTTCCATATTTATTTATTGTGTGTTTTTTTTTTTTTTAATGTCTGAATGAAAGGTTTGAGCTACACACCAACAAGCATGGTGTTCATAAACGTGGCAAAGATTTCAAAGCTACAGTGGCATCCATTCACCATAAGCTCAAATAGTAGCTTTGAACCAAATAAGCTAAGTGTGATCATAAAATCAGAGGGCATTTGGACTAATCAACTTTTTCACTTGCTAAACTCTTCACCATCTCCATTGGACTATTTCAATGTCTCCATTGAAGGACCTTATGGGCCTGTTTCTACTCATTTTCTTAGGTATGCTACTTATATCTTGACAAATAATTATGTAACATATTTATGTTATATATACAATATGCCTTGTTTGGTTGTAACTTATCAATTTTTTTGTTTAAAAACTTGATAGCCTTTAGTTGCTTAGTTTCTAAACTGAGCTTATTTGATATTTTGGCCTAAATAAGATAAAAGTTTTAAGCTAAATGCGTTTAGTTTTTTTCTTCAATAAAAAATAAATTGACTTATTTGCTTAAAAATTGCAACCAAACAAACCCCTAGTTGGCTAGTAAGGTATGGGACAACAAAGTAATATGGTGTTATGTGGAGGGATTTAATGTGATTTCCAATTTCATAGCGTGTTATTAAAATTAACATAACATATATATCATATTGTGAAGTTCCTAAAACTATATTAGTCTCCTAGCAATTTGAAAAATTCTTTTCAACATTGCCAACTAGGATCCGGCCAAATATGTGAATTATAAGTGCATTTATTAAAATCCAAGTATTTTACATTAAGTTCCATATATATTCGGAAAAATAATTTTTTTTCAGTTATACCTAAGTGTAAACATCCCATAAGTTGGATAATTATACTTTGTTTTGGGTCTCATTTTGCTCCCTTTAATTAAGGGGGCAAAGCGAGACCAATAATATAATATTAGGAGAGATGGTAATTTAACTCAAAAATAGAAGTTGTAACTATGAAAGAGCATTAATAGGCTTAGCAAAGTAAGTGACGGAGATCAAGATGGAAGATTCGGATATTTTAATTTATTTATTTATTCAAATAAGTCAATATTTTATTAAGTTTAATTTATTTCCTTTTCTAGACAAATTTAGTTTAATATTAGGTGATTCTTTTGAAGCCTATAGATATAATTTCTTTAATTGTTCCCGGACAGACTGATTAATGAATAAAATTTGAGAATTTGTTAATTTATCTTATTTTCTTTTATTTTATTATTTTTTATAGCTGAATTACATAACTTTTTTTTATTCTTCGTAGTCATCCTACATCAGTAAGTAGTCACAAAACACATAGAGATTGTTTATTCCGATTTTTAGATTTTGACATGATTTTCCTACTCATATGTCAATTGATGTCCACATGGATTAAAGAAATTGTAGACATGAATGTATTTATGAAAACTCCATCAATGATTTTTTTAACTATCCTTTTTCTAGAAAAAAAATTAAAAAATTCATAACCACTATTTATATTGCTAGCTACATCATGTTGATATACAGCATTTTCTAGCTAGTATTAATATCTTTTATTGCTAAATTTCTAAAGTATATACATTTGATGACTTATATATATATATATATATATATATATATATATGATTGTCACTTTGCAGGCATAACATGCTTGTGTTTGTGAGTGGAGGAAGTGGCATAGCCCCTTTCATATCCATAATCAAAGAATTAATCTTCTTAACCACAAATAAAAAAATTACAAAATCACCCCAAATTCTCCTAATTTGTGCATTTAAGCACTCATTAGACCTCACCATGCTTGACCTCCTCCCCACCCTCCCCTCTTCCAACTTGGAACTACAAATCGAAGCCTACGTAACAAGAGAAAAACAGCCACCCACACGAAGCCCCGAAACCATACGAACTATATGGTTCAATCCTAGCCCTGACTGCGGGCCTATGGGCCCCACCCTGGGCCCTGAAAGCTGGCTCTGGCTCGGAGCAATCATCTCTTCTGCTTTCGTTTTATTCCTCATATTCAATGGGATAGTTACGCGTTACTATATCTACCCTATTGATAAGAACACGAACACGATATTTTCACATACTTCGCAATCCTCGTTGTACATGTTTCTCCTATGCGTGTCGATTGTTGTGAGCACGAGCGTGGCTTTCTTGTGGAACAAGAAACATGGAGGAATCGAAGGGAAACAGGATGAAAACACGGAAGGGTTCGATGAAGAGAAAGAGTTGGAAACTAATCAATGCCTTGAGAATTTTACAAAGGTGCATTATGGTGGAAGGCCTGACCTAGAGAGTAAGTTTATTGTTTGATAATTTTAAGCTATTAGAATTATTTTCATTTTTATTATGAGAAAAATATTGTAGAGAATGTGAAACAACTAAATCTTGAAAACGGTTTTCAGAAACTTCAAACAGTGTTATTGTTGGGATTCGTCGAAAAGTTGCTTTCATCGGTTATAGGTAGGATTTGTATTTCTTTCGATAGAAAAGCAAGAAAACATCAGTAAAGTTTTCAGTAATTTTTGTTTCAATTCTTGGTTTCCAGAAAACAACTTCTTATGTTACTACTTTTTTTTTTTTTTTTATAAAGAAAATGTTTTATTGCTTTTGTTTTTCAATGTGTCATTAAATCTGGATTCTGAGCTTGTATGGTGATGTTATCTGTCTGTTAATGGTTTGAGAGGTGAAAGATTAGCTTGGGATTAAATTTGGAACTTGTGCTATTCTGAGGAGTTAGCAAGTTTTGGCCGGTTAGAGTTCTGTTGCTTTTGATTTTTCCTCTCACAACCAAGTTGAAGTCTGACTTCTTAAACTGTATAATGATTTTTCCGCTATTGCCTTTGGTGCTGTTGGATGGGTGGTGGTTTGGTTTATTAGGGTTTTATACTTCTTGTTTTTATTGTGGCAACCAAGTTAAAATCTGGATTCTGAACATTTTATGGTTTTTATGCTATTGTGCTGTTTAAATACATTTTACCTAAAAACTTTGAACAAGTCCCCAGTATTTGCATTACTAATTTCTACAAAGAAGAAAACTGTCGGAAACAAACAATTGTCAGAAAAGTTTAAAAACTGTGTATTTGCTACATGGTTTTGTTAGAATAGAAAGGTTGGGTTATTTATGTTACCGGAGACTTTGTGTGGTAAAGTAAGTTACTTTACCAGGTTTTTACTTGTATGATTGAGTGCTGAAAACTATGATTTCTGTCAGATTTTGTACTCATTTGATCTTTCATGCTGTTGCAAAAGTTCTGCTTAAAAAGTCCTCCATCCTATATTTATGTGGGATTTGTAATGGTTTTTATGCCCGTTCATTATTCTAATTTGAGATTTTTCAACTGTCTAGATACTTTTCACGAGGTGAAGAGCAAACGAGAAAAGAAAAAAGAGGTATGTGGATGTACCAATTGTAAAATGCATTTCATTTTGCTTGTTGGATCTGCTTTCCCTCTCTTTAAGTGTGCATTAATGTCTGCTGGTAATACTTTCTTTCTTTCCTAACAAATTGAGTCTATGTAAAGTTGAAGTGTCTTAATGAGATTTTTTTGTGCATGTCAATGCAGAATGTGTATATGGTTCATCTAACCTATTGGTCCTTCACCTTGTTATATGATTTTATTTCTGTGATTATTATCTCAGAATAAGTATACTACTGAATCAAAGACTTGTGGAACTAATAACCATTCGAGTCGTGGGGTAAGAGGTGGCTCTGATCATTATGTTGGACGTGGTGGTACACAATTCAGCTCTTCTGGTATGTAGAATAAAATGCAAATTTGTAGAAGGTCATTATTTGTTTCTTTTATATTCCCTTTTCTGAACTTGTATCTTAATTTCAGAGTCTGGTACATTACATGGGAAGCCTGCGTACAAGAAGGAAAATGGAAGCGCTGTTTACGGCAGCCACTCGTCTGTATCATCTGGAGCAACAGGAAATAATGTGCATCATCAGCCTCCAGTATACAGGTTTCTCCTATTGCATTTTTTTTAATTATGGTTGCTATTGCCTTATGTGATTCTTCAATTATAAGGTTGCTATATGCCATATCAGTTAGGGCTATAATCAACATTAAACTACAAAGATGCATCACTTTTCATTTCTGACAAACCTGGGTTCGATCAGATGTTTGAATTAGTATTAAACTAGGTCTAATTCATTAAGTTGTAGCATGAATGCAAGAGATGATTACCTGACGATTATTTTCACTCTGCCCAAGGTGTTGCTTAGGCAAACCCCTTTGCATAGAACCTCCGCCTTTCGCTCATGCTAATGCATGGGTTTAGCCTCTCTTTTCATAGCACTGATCAGCAACAAATTCTGCGATTCTTGTTAAATGAAAGAACTCCTCCAGATTGTGCAGTACAAATTACATAACAGGTCGAAGGTCAGAAATCCAGCACTTGGCTACCATTTAATGAATTCCTTTTTATCCGCAATGGCCTATCGCCTAGTTATGTAAATGGTGATATTTACATTTCTTACATGAAAAAACACATGGAGCTATGTATGTATGGTTGAAAATATTCCAGACACCTGATGGACTGCTTTTATTTGATCATTTTACATGTCAATGAGGCTGCACTGTATCTCTTTTTCTGTATGTGTGAAAGCACTCTGTATCTGCTCAATGCCAGAAGCATTCTATTCTTGTCTACATGTCTGTTTAAATCATTTGCATGTCTGCCTTTTCTTGCAGTGATTCTGTCTCTGAAAATAAAGCTACGATCATGGACACAGTTGATGGCGAATGGGGATCTCTTCCATCTTCTGGATTCTCTCAGCCTTCTTCTGGAAATCAACCTGCCTGGGGTGGAGTCCCTGGCCAAGTATCAATGGCTGACATTGTGAAGATGGGTAGGCCACAAGCTAAGGCTTCAAGCTCAGCTAACCAATCTCAGTCTGGTCCATATCCACCTCGATCAAATTCGTCATACCACGATGTGAACCCTTCTGAGGTTTCTCTATCTAAAGTTTCCCCTGATGACAAGTGGCCCCTGGTTGAACCATCTGCTAGAATCTCTCCTGCTATTCAACCAGCTTCGGATTGGCATATTGATGCATCTCACTCGTCCTCCAATATAATTGATCAGCATCTGGAGCCTGAACACGAGGAAGTGCTAGCCGTAGAAGATGATTCTGTTGAAAACATTAGTGCGAACCATGACGGATAAATTTCTGTTTCTGTTTCTGTTTCCAGTGGGAGGATACAGAATAATAAATCTGAAGTCGCTTCACCTTTTAACAGTGACGTTTATGAAAACATGGAGTCTTACCAGCCTCGTGTGAATTCTTTTGAGCATCGAGAAGGTAAGATGCTACATGTCTTCTTTTTACCAGATAGTTCGGTCTGGTTTAGGTGTGCAGCCTTTCCTTGCTGCTGCAAGCATATCATTACTATAATGGCAATCACAAACATGAAGATGGAAGTCCATGGCGCACTTCATTAATTCAAAGAGGCATACTTTCTTACAGAACAAAGGAGTTTAGACGTGGTTGTTCTGTCTGACTACTACCTTCACTGATTTGGTGGCTTTTGCTTTTCCTGTTGATGATTGTTTAACTAATTTTTTACATTACTTGTATGCTTTTTGATCTCTGCTTGGATCTAAAGTAAGATACAGATCTCAATTAAAGGGATATAAGTACCAAAATGTGACTTGTGTCCCTTCTCTGATTTCTACATCTTGAAAGTGGTGGCTGCCTATTTTTTGTTACAACAGTGGATTATGTACACTCCTACAATTATATCTTTCATTTCTGGCAGAAGTCTTGTGATTTTCAGTGTCAGATCTTTCCACCAGAAATGAGGGTGTATAGGACACATGGAAGTTGCATTTCTGAAGTGCCCTCCTTTATATGTTCTAACTCTGTAAGTTGTAACTCACTAGTGGTTTCTCCGTGTCACTTTTTCTGTTGAAGATATGGGCAACCCAGTATCATCGGTGACGTCGAACTTGCAGCAACTAAAAGTAGTAGATGAGAGGGAGGCTCCGTCTGAAGAAGAGGAGGATGCTACTGTAATAATTCCTAATCACTTGCAAGTCCTGACCGCAGACTGCTTGCACTTGAGCTTTGGTAGTTTTGGGTCTCTTGGTGCTGGCCCTGCTTCTTCTGTGCCTTCTTTTTCAAAGCCTACGAATAGTAACATTGAAGAGGCATCTGCAGATGAAGATGCTTCTTCAGTTGGGCACTTGGACACGAGGTATATCCATATGTAATAGCTGATGGTCCTTTTTTTTACTTTTTACTAGCTCAGAGTGTGCCCAAAAAATTTTGAAGTAATGCACCAGTAGGCAGTATATTAATTTTTTTATGCATTATCACATAGCTTGCAACTTGGTGATTTATGGTATATCAGGGACATTAATAAATGAAATTGGGATCCATGACCCTTTTACTAATTTTTTTCTCTGTTCTCTAAAACTTGATATATTGTTGCATCAAAGGGGTCATCGTTTTCTTAGAATCTACCTTTGCGAGAGTTTTGAAAGGAAATTATGATATCCATTTTTTCAATTTACTGTTGAAGTGGATTGAGACAAGTGTGGATACACATTTTCTTTTCTTGTTAGCTATTGTTTTTATGGCCCTATTTCACGGTATGTTGTTTTGGAAGAACGATGAACATGCGACTCTGCAATTTCGGGATAACATATTTAGGGGGGTAAAATGGTATGCTCAAAACCTAACATGATATGAAAATTTCTTAATGACAGGTCTTTAATATATATTATTAGTTATAAAATGTCCATGCGTTCTAGATTTTATTAGTGGAGCCTTTGCAGACATCTCATGAATGTTTTTTCTTGCAGAAATTCTGAATATTATGGAGATGAGTCTCTTAGAGCTGGCTCAGACGGAAATGTAGTTCATAGAACTGGTACAAGTGGTGCTACCAGTTATGATCCACCTTCTGTATCACAATTGGAAGTGTTGACTCAGGAAAACCATGAGGGGCCACCTGAAAATCAATATGCTTTTCCCCCCACTAATTATGGCTTTGAAAATGGTCCTCAATTGAACGCTTCGTTTCCGTCTTCTCAGACTAGTGCTCAAATGCAGACCTTTTTAAATGTATTGTTTTCTGTACTTTTCCTTTTTTACCCTGGAATTTTGTTCTTGTGCTGTCCTCAGCATGCATGTGTTGACCGACTAAAATTATGTTTCTTGTGGTGAGGCTTTCTTATCCAAACAAACAGTTTCTACACTTTGTGCCTCTTTTCACCCCCTCTTTAGTGTGTGACTCTTAATTTTCTTGTGCATCTCTTTTGGCCAAATATCCAGCTATGTGTTTGACAACAATTTGGTTTTACTCCCGATTATGGAAGTTCTTTCAATGGTGTACTTGAATCACTTTTAGTGTATATTAAGGCTAGTGTTTAGATGAATCCGCTATGTTGACTTCAATTTGCCTGTCACTTGAATTGTATTTAGCATGTATTGGTGATGTAATGTCGTGCTATTTCGAGTAGATAGCAGAACTTTATTTTAGAAGAGTGAAGTTAATGAACTTGTGTCAGGATTTGATTTTCAAGATCTGCTGTGTTATCTGCTAATAGATATCATGTCTAGTTTGGCATGGCTGCCTACTTCAAGATCACTCTTATTATGTTGAATATATGTCTTGCAGATGCTTATAAAATTCATCCGTTGGTGCATATTCAATTACCCTCGATATAAGATGGAAAGAAATGGGTAGTAAATGGTTATAGCCTGTCAAATATCTAGCGGCATGTTTCTTGGCTGGGATATTTTATAGCTAATCTAGCTATTCTACTTATTTATCTTCATTCTTGTCTAGTGGGATTGTGTTCTGTTTTATTTGTTTTTTTTTTTTTAAATGCTGCTTGGGATCAATATTTTTTTTTGTTCTCAACAGTTATATTTTTTTCTGCCAATTCTGTCTCATTTTGTTTATTTTTTCCTCTGTAACAGCAGGCATATACGGATTCTTTACCGAGCTCTTTATTGGGAACAAGTGCTCAATCTGTGCGAGAGTCTGATTATTCGTTTTCACCCTTTGCCATGGGCCAGTCTATGCCTACAAAGTATGGCAGCACAGTCTCGTCTGTCAGCAATTCAACTGTTTCAATGCCAGAGGTATCCTTCCTGGATTGTCTTTTATGTAGATTTTATGTATGAGTTAAATATTTGCCTAAATCTTTTAACATGGGACATAAAAGTTACGGTGAACTCTTTGCTGATGCTTTTCATGGCTTTGTAAGGAACATAAAAGAAGAAATCTTCAAAAAATTTCCACCTAACTAGTAAAAAAATTAGGGATGGAGTTGTGATGCACTTTATTTTAATGTTTCAGTTATTGTGTCTTCATTTTTTTTTTCATTTGCTTACATGATAAGGGTCATTTTTCATTTTAGAATCATTAATTTATGTAGAAAGAATATAAAATTATCTAATTTAACATCCAAACGTCTAACCCTCTTTAGTTCCTAACATATTAACTAAACAGTTACTTTCTGTTTGGTTTATTGGCTATCTGAAATGATTTAAACGACGAGATTGTAAATAATTCTCAGTTTTGAGTTGCTTGGTTTGGTAATTATATGCGTTTTCTTAGATTATGCCTTCATTAGTCTTTGTTCACTCATAATCTTGTTTCCATGTAGGTTTTGAAGGCAGCTGGTTTCTCGTCAACTCTACAAACACCCCAAAATCTGACCGGAAGCAATATTGCCACGGGACCTGCACTTCCTCAACATCTCATACACCAATATTCCCAAATGGGGCCATTTGCAAATTTGATTGGATATCATCCTCCGTTTTTGCCTCAAAGTTATTACTTGCCGGGTGCTTACCAGCAAGCTTTTGCTGGTAACAACGCATACCATCAATCGCTAGGAGCAGTGCTCCCACAGTATAAGAATAGTGTTTCTGTAAGCAGTCTCCCTCAGTCTGCTGCTGTTGCTTCTGGGTACGGTGGCAGCTTTGGAAGCTCGGCCAGCTTACCCGGAAACTTCCCCACGAACCAGCCATCTGGGCCCGGGGCTACAGCTGTTGGATACGAAGATGTCTTGAGCTCTCAATACAAGGACGCAAGTCATTTACTCTCTCTTCAACAGGTATCTTTCTGTCATTTGATACCATTATGGATAAATAGATTTTGAGAAAGATCATGGGTGGTCTCTTCTCCGTCATCCTTTAGACGATGACAAGATTTGAAGTGATGCTATGATGAAATATGACGTCCACTTTTCCCCTTCCATCAACCAAGGTTTGGCCTTGGAACCATGCCTTCTAGTTACATCATTTTGAAACATATTAAATGAAGTTAATTATATATCACTTGTTTACAATTATACATTGTATATGTTCATTTAATTTGTTTGGTAAGTTATACTTTTGCTGCCAATATTTACGCCAAAGCCATTTCAATCTCTATAATTTTTTAATTCTAAGTTTGTAATCAATCCCTTAAGTTTCGACTTGATGCTGATGCAGTTCTTCTTCGGGGCAAGGACACCCACCATAAGGGACATGTGCCCCAATTCTCTTTAAAATTTCAATAAAGGTAGCATCAACAACTTAGAAATGTGAAGGCCCCGTCTTTGCAATTAAAAGTGAAAATAAAGGACCACAGTGAGATTGGTGGAGTAGTCAGGTGTTATAATGTAGACAGCCCGAGCTTGAACCTCCAACACTTTTCTTTTTCCTTTTTGGTTTTTGGTTGGTTGGATGTGAACTTTTCTTTTTCGTATGATGTAGTGGCTCATCCTCTCCTTTTTTTTCATGCAGAATGAGAACCAAGCGTTGTGGGTCCAAGGACTTGGTTCCAGAACGATGTCGGGTATACCAGCCAACACTTATTACAGCTACCAGGGACAGAGCCAGCAACAGCAACAGCAACCACCTTCAGGGTTTCAACAAAACCAACCATTACCATCCCAGAATTACGGAGCTCTAGGAAATTCTAATTTCTACCATTCGCAATCTGGGGTTTTACTGGACCATCAGCAGCTGCAAAACCCTAGGGATGGGCCCCTTGTCGGCTCCCAAGTCCAAGGTAATAAGCAGTCCCAACAGCTATGGCAGAACAGCTACTAATTTCCCCCACCTCTTGGTTTTTTAGGGTCTTGCAATGAGTTTGAAAGTAGCCAAAAGCTTTTTTTAGTTATGTTGTGAACTGAGCATGAAATGGCTGCTGCCCTGTGCCTTGAGAGGCTGTATTTTTACGATTTTATTGTCAGTCAATGTTAACGTAGGGAACGAGTGATTAGTAAACATTTTTCTCCTTTGTTTTCCGTCCACCTTTTTTTCTTTTTGGTTATTTTCACGTGTGATTTCATATACCTGAGCTGATTTCTTATTCCTGTGCTAATTGGCATTAGCGAACGATGCTTTCTCCAGTGTCCAGTTTCCATCAATACTCTGTTGTCTGGTAAAAATTGATCTTACTGTAACTTCTAATGGGATTGCCTTTTAACTTTGTTGGTAAATCACTTGCAAAGTTCCTCTCTTACATTGTACTATCTAGATTTAAAGCGGTCAATTCACGTAGTGTAGATATTGTGGGCCCAAAAGGCATTAGGAAAATAGCTGCTGTTGTATTGTCATGTGGTGTCACCTAAGTCACCTAATCCTTCATCGATGGGTAACGCTCCCACTCTCTAACAGGTTTTCGGCCTACAAATGTAATGCTTTCACGTTCCCGTACCACATTCTATTGACTTAAGGTGTCGCCAAAGGTGCAATTTTTTTAATTTTAGGTGATATAGACTGCTAATCTGCACCTTTAGCTGTTTTTGTTATAATAGTAACAATATCTGTTGCAGCACAAACCACTACATTACTGAACATACTGAAGGAGCTGGTATCGTCACAAGGCTAACCACAGCTTGTTCCCATGAAGGCCAACTGCAGACTAGTTTCTCTGCCTAATTCCCAAATACGGCTTCCAGCTTTTGGATATTTAGCTGAGATCGGGAGGATCTCAAATAACATTGAACCAAGTTTGTGGATGAGAAAATATCTAGTTTATTAAGTTCGAACAAAAGCTTATAATTTATTGTGGTCGTCTTTGATTTACTTTGCATCTTGTTTATAATTTTCATCACTTTTTCTTTGAATCTCGTTGGATGCATTTAATTAATTATTGTAAACTATCAGCGGTTAATTGGATGCATTTAATTAATTATTGTAAACAAGGTCTTTTCGTCTGGACAATCCTCTCGTGTGGAATGTTGTTTACATGTTTTTGACAATTTGTTTCCCTCGTAAACTTTGTTCTTTTGTTGTCTTTAATCTTCACTAGATCATGTTTTGCTTCTCTTTAGCGTTCTATCCTAGCATCTTATGTTTCGTTCATCTTAAATAATAAATTTTAGGTTGTAAATTTAAGTTATCTTTTATCACTGATTAATCAAAACTGAAAGTTTCTTTGTGGATGGTTTAACTTCCAGTGGGTTAATTGCCCAAAAGAAATTCGCCTTTGTTAAGCGCTTAGTTCTCCAACTGATTAGCAGTTTCGGGTTACTTTTGTAACAAAATTAGGTAAAGGGATCAACAAGATACTCCTTGCGTCCTCAAATTATACAGTGTTTTTTTTAGGAAATTTTAAAATATGATAATTTAAAATTTGTAATGTAACAAAGTAGTTAAATTTATTCTCTTTTTATACTGAAAATATAAATTTGATATTTCTATTAAATTTAAATATCAAATAATTATAATTTATCGGCAACGACAGTTTGGAGTGGAGGGTGATATTAAAAATAACTTTGCAGAGGCCATGCATCTACTGCATGTTTAAACACGTGAACAGTGAGCACTACGATGTAGCGACAGAACTGAATCTGTAGATGCTGCATTTTTTTGTTATTTTTTTATTTTTTATTTTACGGTATGCAACAAAGTCTTTTATTCTTATTGGAAGTATTTGGCTTCCTTGAATATAATGTGAGCTGGCTATTTTTCCAACTCCTAATTACCCATTTTCTAGAAAGCTATTGTAAATTTTATTAGCTTTCTTCTTAAAATTTAAATATAAAAAAATTAAAAATTTAACTTCGTTAAAAAATCAAGGGCTGTACAGAATACATAGTTGTTAACATCTGAAAAGTGAAGCCTCTGGAGAACTCGAATTGTACAGTGACAGACTTGTCGATTTAAGTGGACTCAATTGGGAAAACAATTACACACACACATATTATATATATATATATATATATATATATATATGTATTCTCATGAAAGAGACCTTTTTGTTTTATTCATTTATTTTTTAATTTTCAGGGTTTAGAGTGAAAGCAAGCGAACTACTCCTATAATATTATCAAATTAACCGATCCTATATTATACAATGCGACTTGGTACTAGGAGAAAGCTAATAATTTGCTAAGTGGGTTATGATATTTTAGTATCAAAATTTTAAGCGTGAAATATTTTATTTATAAATTTTTGATCTATTTTTTTTTAATTTTTATATAGTTTCCCGTAACAATCCGCAAAGATTTATGCACATATAAGTGTCGGTTGGATCATTAGTATGCATATTTAAAAATTTAAGGGTCATTTGGTAATTATTTAATCAGATGATTTGGCTTTAACTGGGACGGAATATTATTTTTTCGTAGATGGAAAATATCTTTTCCGGTGATGGAATATCTGTCTTCATAATATGTATTGAGGTTGTGACTGACAGTTATAGTTGATGAAATATTTATAGAATATTATATATTTACTACGGACCGTTGGCTGTTGAGTTGGCTCAATTTATTGATTATGTTTATATATTCTATATTGAATAGTTGTCAATATACAGGAATGATTGGTGTTTCATCAGCAGAAATGAAGGATTTGAGTATGCTCAATAGTATGTGAGTTCGGTACATTTGGTGAGTGATTCTACCTTGTGATCCGAGTGTAACCTTATTCGAGTGGTCCGAGGGTTACCTTTTTCGTGTGGTCCGGAAGTGACTTTATTCCTTAGGTATGTGTGCAACCTTATTCGATGTGTGATTTTTTTTTGTGTTGGCTCGAAGTTTTGAGAATGATGTGGAGTTATTTCTAGTTGTGATATTTTTAGTATTTTTACATAGTATATATATTTTTAATATTTCTACATATTATATATATGCGTATAAAAGAGGTAGTAGACATACATGACAGGTGTGGAGAGTTTATGGCTTGGGATTGTGAGAATAGTCATAATAAACTCAAAAAATATTAGAATTAAAACGTTCCGGAAATTCAAATTTTTTATTTTTATTTTAATAATAATA
>MKEJ01063454.1:0-16032 GCA_001753735.1 Embelia ribes
GTTCCAAGCCAACCTTTCCATGAGTTTAAGAAACCGAGATTAGACACGTCAACTGCCCCTATCACTCCTCCGATAGAATTTGTACCTCCTGCTCATGAACAACCTCTGGGTGCTGGTCCAAGTTCTGCCAAAAAGCGACGCAAGAAAGGAAAGAAAAATCATCTACCCATTGCACAGTATGTTTTTTCTTTTGCTAATCAAAACATAATGCTATTACTGATGCAACCAACTATTTTTATTAAGCGTTCTCTGCATTTTCTTACTTCGATTCGTAGCCTTTCGTTGGTTCCTAACTTCACAATTGCTCAAATAAGTATCTTATTTTGTCAATCTGTTCTTGTTTGAATTTTTAATTTCAAAGTATGTTAGTATGCATGTTTGGTTTTGGATTTTCTTTACCTTTTGATAGAACCCTATTTTCACAATATGGTAAATTAAGGGCTGATTTGTTGCAACTTAAAGGTTAGAAATGAAGTGACTTTGGGTCTGGACCTCGGGGTAAATAAATATTACTTATTCTTTTCAGACTTATGCTACAATAAGCAATTTAATTGATTTAATGAACACTCATTTTGTACTATTTTTATTGAAGGAATGAATAAATTTCTTTTTGTTGTGAAAATAAAAAATGTCATTAGGCCTGTTTCCCCTAATGGAGTAGTTACTTTAAGCTACCCTGTGAAAAAGGCTAGGTATTTCAAGTTGCAGGAGCTACAAGTAATCTGTCATATCCAGAATCGTTTAAGGAACATTAAGGATCCTAATATTTATACGCCACCTTCCTCGCTTAAGGAACAATCTTTGGATGTGGTGAAAGTTATGCGAAAAAGCTCCACAAGAGGGGAATGAAAAATCGTCAGCCCATTGCACAATATGTGTTATTTTATTGCATACGGAAGGAATAAACTGTTTGAAAGTTTAATTGCATATTTCTAGTTGCTTTAGTATGTAACTTCAAAATGGCACAATTTGAAATGTTGAATAAATTTGTCACGTTTAGTTTATGCTTCTATATTCTTTTCAGAGCTTCTCTTAATTCTGTGTTGGAAAGGAAACAATTCCATATCCATATCTGTGTTTTGTCTTTGTTTTCTATCCTATTATGCTGTGGAGTTTACATATGTCCTCGACTTCCCTAACAAATTCAAGATGACTCGCGGTTTTAATTTACAGGTTGCCGTATCCTGTGGTCCCGACAAGTCAAGTTCCTTGTTTGATCCCTCAGTGAGTAGCTAAGGTGTGTATATCTTCTCTCCAAGTTAACCAACCTAGTCTTTTATTCCTTCTTAGTTTTAAGTTTATTTTTACTTGTCTGAATGAATACTTTTGAGTTTTATTTGATTCATCTACTGAAATGAATTCTTGAAACATGCAGTGCAGGTATGTAGCCGAGGTGGCATCTTAGTTCAGTCCCATCTTTGTTTAGTGGCGGTATGTGTAGCTTTCAGTTTAACATCGTCGCATAGCTTTGTGGTCTTAGTTCATGAGCGTTGGACTCTTTCTCCTGAAAGCGATGGAATTGTATGCTTAGTTTTATGTTTTAATCTCCTAGTAGTTCGGGAGTTAGGAAACTTAAGGAATTGTGATAAATCTTGTGATTCTGAAACTAGTTTCCGCTAATGCATTGGCAAAAGCCCATCGTTTTCTAGGTTTGGTTTTCTTGTGATTCTGAAGTAATGTGGCGGTGGAGAATCATATACTTTTCAAGTTTGTATTTTCTTTTAGTGGTGTGCAATCGGTCAAGACCGAACCCATATGTACTAAGCCGACTGACCCAGACAGTTATTTATAGAACCAAACCGAAGCGATTTAGTCAAAGAACTATACTTTTGAACCGTTTCAAACCAAAACTATTAATAAATAAATATATATATTTAGTTAAAATTAAAATTGGTTTTTGAAATAAAACTCAACTAAAAAAAATTGAGCATCATTTTTTTAAAAATTAAAAAATAATAATTTAGATATCTAAGTTTAGGTATACAAATCACCGTATAAAAGTATGATCTGAGTACATATATATACCATCATAGGAGGGATACGAGAGAGATTGTGTGGGGGTAGTGGGTGCTAATAGACTATGTTGGAGAAGTATATATATGAGGGGTATTTTCGTAATTTTATGTTTTGGTTCGATTCAAATTGAATCATTATATATCAAATCATACTGAATCCATAACCCAAATGAATCAAATTTTTTTAAGTTTAAAAACCAAACCAAACCAAATCGTTTGATTGATTTTCAAACCGGTGGTTCGGTGTACAGAAAAAATGCCCGCCCCTATTTTCTTTTCCAGCAGTAACTTGCTGAAAAGGTTGATGATAATATTGAAACCATAAAAACTAGCTTCCACATCCGGCTGGTATTCTCCTTGTTGTTGAGACATAAAATCAGTGTTATTGGAATCGAATTGTACTAGGCAGTTTTCAAGTTCGGTTCAGACTATATTGGAGAAGTATATATATTAGGGGTATTTTTGTAATTTATATTTTGGCTCGGTTCAGTTCGATTCAAATTGAATCATTATATCTCAAATCGTACCGAACCGATAATCCTAATGAACTGATTTTTTTTAAAATTTAAAAATCAAACCAAACCTTTTGATTGATCTTAGAACCCGTGGTTCGGTGTACAGAGAAAAAATGCCCACCCCCCATTTTCTTTTCCAGCAATAACTTGCTGAAAAGGTAGATGGTAGTATTGAAACCATAAAAACTAGCTCCCACATCCAGCTAGTATTCTCCTTATTGATGAGACATAAAATCAGTATTATTGGAACCAAACTACACTAGCCATTCAATCAGGAATTGGTACTTGATATGGTTCGGCATATTTACAATATCGGATAAACAATTAAATCGTCAAATTTTAACTGAATCTATCATTTTTTTGAAAACCGATGAATCAACAATAACCGATCAATCGTGTGGTTCACAATATATATATTTTAAAAAGACCAATTTGACTTTAAATAGTTTCATAAACCCTTATTTTCAATAATCATTTTAGTCTTTTAACATAAAATTTAGGGTTTGAATGTTTCCTAAATAATATAAAGTTCGTATTAATTACCATTAGCGATGATAGCGTATTCAGAATTTTAACAAACTCAACAAATCTTGGTGATGACATTGGTACAAATTGGAATGCGTGGGGTCAGATTAAACCACAAGCGTTCAAACTATTTTGAATATATTTAGTTTTGCTTAATTAGTTGGTAATTGTTTATATTTTCCCACAATTCTAGTGTTTCGTTTTCTAAACACTCGTTAATTGATATGTTACTTTTGTTTTTCTACTCAAACGCATGATTTAATTAATAATAGAAGAGACTTCAATAAACCGCAATTCAACCGTTAAACCGGTGAACCAATTCCTTGATCGGTTCATCATCTGGGATGGTTCTGATAACACTGCAGAAAATGCTACGATCTCCTCACAAGATATGAGCCAACTTTATATCTCTAATTAAGTACACGCGATGATATTATGTATAGTTGAATGGAAGTAATTAGAATTTAATTATTCAGAGGGTGTATAGCTTGTTACAGAGCCCATTTGCTGGTGGTGCAATAGCAAGCTTTGCATTCTATCCTCTGCCACCTCATCAACTTTAGTTGATTTCATCCCATAAAGCTCAATAATCTTTCTAGCCACCTCACCTTCATCTTGGCTCTCTTCCATCAGCCTGGCTAGTTCGGCTTTCGGTAACCTCACCTTCATCCGCCCGGAACTTGGCCCTGGCCCGGGCCCTTTAGGCTCGTGATATGGAGCACGCTCGTGTCTTACCGACAGGTCGGACGATGATCCCCTCATCAACGTCAAGCGCTCTAGGCGGTTCTCCATGCTTGTGTTTATATCCGAACGCGCCCTTCTCATTGATTTCCTCTTAGGAAACATGGGCATTTCCACTAGGAAGTATATCCTGTTCTTCTTCAATTCTTCTTGTGGGGCCAATGGCCTAGCTCTTAGGCCCAATTTCTTCACTGCCTCTGATTCTAGTAACACATGACCAGGGTAACCCTTCATTATGTCCCAAGCTTCAATTGGGACCTTAAATTTAAAGGTTTCCCCATTAATCCTCATCACTTTTGCCTTGTTCCTCCCTCCTATAGTGTTTCCCATATCTCTATTTTCTCTAAGATGCAATATAGTGATAAACTTTTGGCATGTGATGGCCTTATATATATAGACAGAGGAGGTAAAAGGTTTGCTAGGAGGGGTTATAATATCTCTCATGTTTTATATATTTTAAAAAAAAACTCATTTAATGTCTGATATTCTAGTGTAAATATTTTTTAAAAGGTTTTAGCACCACCATAATAATTTTATAGCCACCTATAATAATTTATACAACTTTCAATAATTGGTTTAACTTCAATAATTGATGAACTAATTCATTTGTTTATGAGTAGTGATGTTGATAGTGAAGCAAGAAGGGTCAGTTCCAACAGTAGATGTTTCTATTTGGATGAGAGTACACATTAGATACACCAACCTTTTACTATAAGAATGTTTCTTATTCTAGAAATGTTTCATATTCTAGCTGCGGTTGTATTTTATATTCTCTTTTGTGGACATAAAACTGTAGTTATGCCAACCTTTTATTTTCTAACTTCCATTAGGAAAAAGAGTGGTTATGTGTAACGTTAATATTGGTTTAAGTATAAATCGATGTAATCATAAAAAAACAAAAAATCATTCCGCCCCATTTTAATAAGCTTCTATTCATTTTTAATCCGTCTCAATATATAATCCAATTTCTATTTTAGAAAATTAGTTGAAAAGTCACTTCACTGAAATGTTCTTATTTATTACAGTTATTTAATTACTCAATTCATTATAAGCTGTGCAAAATAGTAGCATTAATTGAGGGTATTATAGGAAAGAGAGTAAAAATAATTTTTGATTTCAACAATATTAGTTGATCTTTATTAATATTTGTGAAAAAAGATGTGAGACTATTAAAATAGGATGGAGATAGTCAAAAAATGCAAGCATATTTAGTGAATGACAAGTTTTCCTGGAAATTGTGTTCCTATAAAACACTTTGTGGGAAATGTAGAATCAAAATTTTCTCGGTTGCCGTTATAAAGTTCAAGATTTATTCTAGAAAAATGATGTATATTTATTTTTAAGCTGATTTTTTTTTTTTACCTTCACAAAGCTAGAAATTTGAACTTAGTGTGTGTAGTTTTTTTTTAATGTAAGAATAAAGCTATCTTTTTTTATTTAAAAGCCGCAAATCAATTTCTAGAATGAAGAATATTACATTTTTTCATTAAAAGTTCTAAATGGAGGAGATATCTCTTCTGCATCTTATCTCTTCATCAAGAAGGCTGGAACTAGATCTTATTCATATATCAATTCATTTGGAGATGGGAGAAAAATAAATAGTTATCAGTGACTTTTTGTTTTTTTTTTTTTCAGAATTTTCCCAACTAAAATTGTAGTATTGAAAAGAAAAAATGTGACTAGCTTCAAAATTACATGTAGTTTCCTAACCTACAGCTTTGAAGTTGATTTACGACACGTGCAATCATAAGCAGCCGTCGATGACACTTTAGGTTAATATAACCCCAATTTGGATTGTTATTTCAGTGCTGTTATTATTTTTTAATTTTCTTAAAAATGATAGCTGATATTGTTTCGTAAATCTTAAGGCACCAAATTTTTAAGTTTAGCTTATGTTATTCTAGTGGCGCTTTCAGAAGAAAACTAGGGAGAACTTTTATAACGTCCCAAAATTTACGTGTAAATTTTTTACATTGTTAAATAATATTATATGAGTTATAATATTATTCATCTGTTGTAAATATCGCATAGTAGCACTTGAAAGTGGTGGACAATTTTTTGTGATTGTAGTGTAGCCTTGGAAAATGATTAGATGTGATTAAGCGTAAATTATAGTCGTGACATTCATTTGCATTTTAACGGTATCTCACAAAACGTAACTCATTTATCTACAACGTTTGTATTTTGAGAAAAAATTAATTCGAAGTGTAGATGAGTCAAAACGAGGTTGTAAATGCCTGGGAGTGCATAGGTTGATAGAATAGCATGTCGTCGTTCAATATTTTCATGATATATCCAAAACCGTAACTCCGATTGGGACCTACAAAATATCGTTAGAAAAATAATTCAATTATTTATAACTTTTGTGTTTTAACAAAAAACTAATTTGAAGAATAGAGTGGTCAAAATAGGGCCCGAAGTCGTTTGGTCAGTTCAGTCAGCATTAGCAGTGGTCTCTACTGTTTTTTTTAGTTATTTAAATATGTTTTATACACATTTATACATACATACACATACATGAATAACGGTAGAGAGCAGTAGGGACAAAGGAATAAAAGAGAGAGAAGAGAGAGGCAGCTCAGGTTCGTGGTGCTCGGACCGTCATCCGCGGAAAATAAATATGTATTCGGACTATACATCATACGGGGATTATTTTTACGTAAGTTTCTTTACCTATATTTCTCGTTTATTTTTCTCGATTTGCGTGCCGAGTTCGTTTGTAGAAATAAGTTGATGAACGTGTTCATTACGTCTCGTGGATCATTTCCATGTATAGGTTCGATATGATCCGGAGACCTGTAGATTGGTTGTTTCGGGAGTTTCGAGGGGTTTTTGGGCGATTTTATCTAGTTTTGCTCATCGGTTAGCTTCGAGGTATATACATTTTATACTCGCCATTACATTCGCTACGTATTGGTATAAACTATATCTTCTCATTTTCTCGGGGGTGATACCTCGATTTTCATGTCAATAGTGTTTGGTGGAATAAAATCAGAAAATATTTTCCTTATGCTATGTAGATCGTTTTTGTGTATAGGATCACAGTCATTTGAGTGGCGCAATTCGGAAATTTCGAAGGCCGAAAAGTGGCGTTCATGTGGCAATAGACGAGATGTATCGTAAATTTGCAAAATGAGCATTTATACACTTTTGGGAGCCCTACGAGGTATGAAAAGATTCAAGATCTCAATATATTTTGGAATCTCCAATTGTATATTTACATGTTTGGTATGCTGTAGGTTCAGGAATGAAATATCATTTTCATGTAGGAAAATGATTCTGAGAAATGTGTGGAATGCATATAAGCTGGGATTCTTAAAATATGTATGAGAACAAATGATGGTAGCATAGTTAGTTTATGTGTATATATACCTATTCGACGTATGAGGATTTGTCATTGTGGTGCCTTTGTGTTGGAGCAGTGATCTTCGTGATGGAGACATTGATACCTTCGTCTTGAAGTCATGGCATGGCTAGTATTCATAGTATATATATATATATATCATTGTAGTAGTACGAACATACATATATATATTCATGGCGCATTCGTGGAGTTCGAGACATCCGTGGCATTCGAGACACACTAGTGGTATTCGTGGCATTCGTAGCATTCGGAGTATGTGTGGCGTATTATCGTAGTTAAATACTACTTTCGAAGTTCATACACATATACATATATATATATATATATCATGGTGTACTTATATATATGTATTCATAGCTTCCGTAATTTGTTGTGAAGTGTATTTGTGCTAGTGGTGGCGTGTCTATGGTGATTGTGATGGTGCCATGATGTATTCGTAACATTTGAGACGCACTCGTGGTATTCATGGTGCGTTGTGGCATTCGGAGCATGTGTGGCATACTATAGTAGTTGGTTACTAGTTTCATAGTTCACCTATATATATATATACATACATACATGTTATATAAACGCCCGATGGTTCTAAGTCAGGACCTAGCCGAGATGAGCGGCGATGTTGTACCAGTGATTAATAGCTCTAAGTCGGATATTCTTTGGGGTGAGCGCCTAATAGCGCTGAGTCCGGATAGATCTGGTGGCATGTGTTGCCCTTAATAGGCCCAATGGCATGTGTTGCTCCCGATAGACCGGTGGGATGTATTGCCTTCGATAGTCGAGGGTATGAGTTTCCTTCGTGATATGATATGATGTATACGTATAGGGCATGAGATGTCTTGGTCTGAGAGCCCCATTTGTGATTAGGACATGAGATGTCCTGCGCCAAGAGCCCCATTTGTGATTAGGACATGAGATGTCTTGGGCTAAGAGCCCCATTTGTGATATTGTGATATTGTGATACAGACATACGATTCTCGGGGTTTAAGGGGCTATGTGAGCTGGGGTGATTCTCGGGCCCATTTGTGAAAATATCTTAGTCCCAATGATTGTGATTTGTGATTCGAGATTTGTGATTCCTGATTCGTGATTCGAGATTGTGATTCGTAATTTGTGATTCGTGATTCGAGATTGTGATTCGGGATTTGTGATTAGTGATTCGTGATTTGTGATTGGTGATTTGTGATTAGTGATTCGTTATTAGTGATTCATGATTCGTGATTGGTAATTAGTGATTTATGATTGGGGATTAGTGATTCGTAATTCGTGATTAGTGATTGTAACTAACAATTCATGATTAGTAATTTGTGATTAGTGATTTGTAATTAGTGATTTGTGGTTAGTGATTCGTGATTAGTGAATTGTGATTCGTGATTTATTATTCGTGATCAGTGATTAGTGATTCATGATTAAGTGCATTCATAGTCGGAGGCATGAGATGTCTTCGTGATTCAATATTCGACCATATGGTGTTTGGTACCCTAAGATCTTATGGTAGTCGGTATACTTCAGTACCCGCAGTACGTTAGTATTTATTGCATTTAGATACTGCATTACTTGTGGTACATATATATAATATATATCATTATCATAATTGTATGTCTCGAGAGAACTTCTAGGTCTTGCTGCATGTTGTGAACATGCCTTAATATCACTTAGAATTATGAACATACATTGGAGATGGGAACATGGGGGGTATTAGTGCATTGCATGTACATGCATGTAGTATATACTTATAGATTTCCCTTTATCACTTGGTTTAAAATTTTACTCATACATCTTTTTCTTTGTATATGTACTCATGTGGTAATGTAGGGTCAAAGCATGGATTTGGCTCGTTTGAAGGGCAATCATTTTTCCAAGGGGAGTTGCAGTGATAGGTGAGCTGGACTCAAGATGGTAGTGTTTAGACTTTTATTTTCATTTTGTGTGAGCATGTAGTTCGATGAGATATTATATTTGCAGCAGATTGTTGCTGCCTATATCATTCATTATGTATTATTACTATGAGGATGTTGTATATTAGATACTTAGATTGCACTTGTATGTATTATAGCAGGATATCAGGATATGGTGTGATTACTATTCGGGGCATGAAAACTTCAACCTTATATTTAATGCCATGACCCTTCCATCTACAACTACCTACGAGATTTGGCATCAACGTTTAGATCTTCTTTCCAAATTTAATATTTCAAAATTTATTTGATGTCCTTATAATACCCCCCTTTGTGATACTTGTGAGAGCAGAAAATATTATAGGCCAAGTTTTAAAGCATTACCAATTCTGTGTAATTTTATTTTCAATCACATTTGTGTTGACATTTGGGGTGGATATTCTTTTCCCTCTTCGAATGGATCTTATTATTTTTTTTTACCATTATTGATGAATTTTCACATTTGACATGGGTTTATCTTATGCGTTATAAATCTGAAACTCCTTTTTACCTTGATTTGTTTTTTTGGGCTATGGTACGAAATCAACATGATACTTGTGTTCGGCACGTTCACTCAAACAATAGACATAAATTTAATACTAGCTCCAAAACTTTACAACTTTTTCATAATCACGAAGTTATTCACGAAAATATTTGCAACACGACCCCATAACAGAATGGCGATGTGGAATGTAAATATTAGTATATTCTTAATGTTGTTCTTTGTTCATATTTTCATGTTAATTTACCAATTCGGTTTTGGGGCGAATATATTCTCATTATTGCCCATCTTATAAATTGTACCCCTATACAAGTTTTAAATGGTTAAACTCCTTATTATCTTTTTTTTTTAAACTAAACCCACTTATGACCATCTTCAAGTGTTTGGTTGCCTTTTCCATATTTAAACACTCAAGACCGGGCGTGACGAGTTTCAAGCTAGGGCCACTAGTTGTGTTTTTCTTGGTTATCCTCGAACACATAAGGCGTATTGGGTTTACGATTTGGAAAATTAGAAAATTTTTATTTCACATGATGTTACTTTTCATGAGAATATTTTTCCCTATCACATACATGTAAAGAATACTAAATCTACTTGTCCCAGCCTAGCTAGCCTTAGCCCTGCTTTCGACCTCATTACATGCGACCCAACCATCATCTAAATCAATAACCACTTCTCTGAACCATTAACTAACACCATGCCCACACTCGAACCTCCAACTACATCCCAACCAAACCTACCTATTACTGGTCCTCAACTAGACCCGAATAGCCCACCAGCCCAGGATGACCTGGCTACTGACTTGGTGGATGACTTGGCACTGTTGCACTACCAATACTGGGACTAGCCCTGATTCCACTTGTCACCATACCTCCCATACTATTCCTGGATCAACCAGGCTCCATCCATCCCCCACACACAAGCCGATATCGACCACCTCGAACTGCTACCCGACCCTTATGCCTACTTGATTATGATTACCCTACATTGCCTCCTGACCCTCGTATTCTCTCTACTATCTCGTCTAACTCAGTGAGTACGGTATATCCAATTTCTTTATATCTTTCTTATGATCATTTTTCACCTTCTCATGATGCTTTACTCAGTTCTATTTCTACAATTTCTGATTCTACTTTATAGTTTGTTGTTGTACAACATTCACATTGGCATAAAGTTATAAAATTTGAACTTTGAGCTTTCGAAAATAATCAGACTTGGACTTTGATTGACCTTCCTCCAGATAGGGAATCCATTGGCTATAAGTAGATTCACAAGACTAAATTATACATGGACGGTTCTATAGAGCACTACAAAGCACGTCTTGTAGCTAAGGATTATGTACAGTTTAAATGGCAGAATTTCCATGATACTTTTGCTCTAGTTATAAAACTAGTAATAGTTAGATGTTTGTTTGCAATTACTGATGTACATCGTTGGGAACTCTACTAGTTGGATGTACACAATGCCTTTTTACATAGAGATCTCGATGAGTAAGTTTATATGTCATACCTCCTAGTTTTATATGATAGGGGGAGACTCGCGTTTGCCGCCTTAAATAAATCTTTGTATGGTCTTAAATTGACGTCACAAAATTGGTATTATTCTAAGTTATCTTCGGTACTTAGTTATGCTGGTTATAGATAATCTCCTTATGATTATTCATTGTTTACTTGGATTGTTGGTACTCTTTTACTGCTATCCTTGTATATATCGATGATATTCTTGTGGTAGGTAATGATCCTCGTAGCATATCCCCTGCAAAATAAGGTGCTTGCTAATCATTTCTGCATAAAAGATCTTAGCCTACTTAAGTATTTTCTTGGATTTGAGGTTATTCATCTTCAGGTATATTTATTTCCCAACAGAAATATGCCTTTGATGTTCTTTTTTATTCAGGATAGTTGGAAGCTTGACTGACTGATTTTTCCATGAAGCAAAATATTTATTTTCATCTCGAGGATGGTACTTTATTGACAAATCTTTCTTGATGAACCAAATGGGAATTGGTTTTATTTAAAAAAATTACCGAATAAAAACTTTTTTCTCTTTTTCGAAAATGTGTTGTGATATGTAAGATGAATGAACAAGTGATAATAATAAGAAAAGTATTGAAAAATAAAGTGCGAGAAAGAAATATGACTCCGCGATTTAAAGTGATTCGGCAATAGTTTTTCCTGACAATGAATAGGTAGGACTCTTATGTCCACTCTTCGAGGTTGTTTACTTTGAGTTCACTTTGGAAAAAAATATAAACCCTTATACCCTAAAGAACCAGTCAGACTTTCGGGTCCTGACCGTAACTGAAACCAAGAAGTTTATAGGATACTACTTGAAACCTAATCCTTGAGCTACCCGAGTTTCCTAGTTCAAGTTTATACTCATAACCTGAGTATAATCCCCTCTCAAACTACCTAAAAACTTACTCAAGAAAGAAATCGAAAGTTTATAAATCACTTTTGAAGATTACAACAAAGTTTAATATGAAAATCTCACTCAATAAAACTCTTACAGACTGATATTAAAAGATTATACAAGTATGAGAATAATTGAAAGGAAATTTTGAGCTTTTGGCTTTGGAAATTTGGCTTAAAGCTTTTCTCCCTTGAATATGCTTGCTTGTATCTTGTCAAAAGAGTTTAATGAGAATATATTATCAGATTTGAGAAAACAAGCCCATTGAGGAGGTTGTTTATTGTCCATAGAGAATCCGATACAAAGTTGTAATGGAAAGTTGAAAATTGCTTTGTCTGGAGCTGTCCTACGCCCCTGAGTAGGATGTCTGATTGTTGTCCATCGGCAGGTTATCCGTCGGGCACCTGTCGGACACAATGAAAAGCCTTAGAATTTTTTCCAACTTTTTGGCTTAAAGGTTGACCCTGGACATGTTTGTCTATAGGGTTGTCCATCGGTTCATGCCGTTGGACAAACAAAAAATCCGTCTTTTAAATTGTCTCGAGTCATAACTTTTTGATCCTTTTCACACTTGATATAAATTCATTTTGAAGGGCTCAAATCTGATACATACTTTAAAAAATTGTTAGTTAAACAATAAGATAAGAAATACGTATTTTTCACACTTTTGTAATCATAAAAAATAATTTATTTTAATTTTAAAATCTTGTGGCAACACTTCTGTTTTTCGACATCTCATTAAACGACTTATCTATTTGACGATTATGAGGCTATATATTTCATTTGCAATTAATTGCCTTAGTTAGTTTATGATGCAACTAATGCACGTATATCTCCAGGCTCTTTGTTGTGTTCTTTGCTATGTTAAGGGTACACCAAGCCAAGGTATTCTTTTTCCTACTAATTCAGATCTTTGATTTGTTATTTATACAGATTCAAATTGGGTCAGTTGTCAGATTACCCAATGATCCACTACAGGTTATTTTATACTTCTTGGTTCAAATACTTTTTCTTGGTGATCGAAGAAATTGGATGTAGTTTTGCGTTCATCTGCCGAGGCGGGTATCACGCAATGACTACTACGACGTGTAAGCTCGTTTAGTTAACTGCATTACTTTGTGACTTTGGCATTTCACCTCAACGACCTATTCGCTTATATTGTGATAATCAATCCACCATTCAGATTACTCACAATCATGTTTTTCACGAATGTTCCAAACATATCAAGATTGACTGCCATTTTGTGTGAGATAAGTTTCAGGTTGGTCTCATTTATTCAATCTATGCTTCCACAGTGTCTCAACTTGCTTACATCTTTATGAAACGCCTTGGACATGACTTTTATTAGTCAATTACTGGCAAGTTGGCTATTATGTAACTTCATACTTCAACTTGAAGGGCAGTATTAGATTATGATGGACCATATTAGTTGTGTAACCCTTCTGTAATTATATATTTACCTTTTGAGTTCTTGTACAAGTGTGTGTACATGATGTAACTCATTATTTACCAATCAAAATATTTTTGGCTTATGATTCTTAACAATAATTCAACTTAAATTTATATGTTTAATGTCATTTTGTTTCATGGAATTCGTAGTTGATATATTGTCACGCTTAGTTGGAAATTATTGCTCACCTTGAGATTTTGTATTTCAAATTATTATAGCATATGTAAGTAGGAAATTTCCACCACTTACGAAAATAAAGTTCATGCAGTACTTTTGATATGTACATCTACGGCAAATATATGCTTTTTCTTGGAAGTGGATCTGCCTGGATTCAACCTTCATTTATGTCTCTTACTTATTATAATAATGAGGAAATTGCAGTGTTAAAAAATCATTCAGCATTACCATATAGTGGGGAGAAGGAATATTTTGGATACCTTCGATATTTTTTTTTGGTCAAAAAGTAGCACACTTTTCTCATTTTCTATAGCTGTAAACAAAATAACAAAATAACAGTCATGTTAGTGATTTACCTTTTCCTTCTCTTTTTGATAAAGAATTTATTTTGTGTTTCCATAAAGATTTTTTTTTAGTTTTTTCCAAGAGAACTACAATAAAAAATCAGAGATGTGAGGTCTGGAACAGTAACCAGGCCACATATTATTATTGAGCTAGTTTGGTTGTGTCTTAAAAGTAAAATTGTATATTTTTTTTGTTAGGAGTGAAAAATTATACTTTTAAGTAATACTTATCAATATAATATATATGTTTGGTAGAAATTGAAAAAAAATATTCTTTTTTGCATTGGGAGTAGTAAAAAGTAATTAATAATAGGATAAATTGTGATAAAATTATACGTTTTTTTTATAAAAGTATCAAAATTTTTAATTTTACAAAAATATATTTTAATATTTCGAAAGTATAAATAATTATTCTTTTTTGGGATATACCAAACATATATTTTTACTTTTCACTTAAAAGAATAAAAGCATTTACTTATACATGTTACCAAACAAGCCCACTAATTTTTAGGAGTCCCATCGCTATTGAAACTTCTTCACCATTTCTTTAAAACTTACTCCTTGTATATAATTATCACTAGTAAAATTACTACACCTTATTATAAATATTTTACTATTTATTAAAATATCATTTCTTGTGTCTCTTTAAATTTACAACTCAATATTATCTTAAGAAACAATAAAACTGATAAGAAAAATAAGTTAAAGCATAACATCCATAAGCGTTAGATATATTTATATTATAACATTATATTTAGTCTAAGCAAGATTAAATAAAATCAATAAAAAAAATAATCTAATAAAATCAAATCTAAATTATAGTTAGGAAATATATTATCTTCTATAAGCTAAACCTAACTTTGTTTATCTGATTATATTCTAACAATCAGTAACTTTAGAACATGCAATAGTTGATAATGGGGTTGAAATACACAAACTTTTATTTAACTTAAGAAGTAAAGTTCTGCCAAAAAGTAAAAGCAAATTTGTATGAGCAGTACTAATTTATCACATGCTCAACCGGTCGACTTGTCAGTAATGGGTAGAATATTAATAGTGCAAATCAAAATATATTTTCATCTCGTGACTTGAAAATTAATCCACTCGATTAATAAAAAAAACAAAAATTTATAACTCAATTAATGATTTCAACTTTGACACCCAAATTAGCCAACTAAAAGAACTTGCATTTGTATTAATTACTCTTTTTTATCTAAATCACCACATCGTGAGTGAGATGAGAGCGAAAATGAAAGCGTAAAAATATCTTGTTTGCATACTAAAAATTATGAGAAGAAACGAAAGAAAAAATTGAAAACATGGACATATTCTCTTCATAAAGGGATGAATTTAGTGACCTAAGTTTATATATATAGTATAAAAATAAAATCATCATTTGTGATTATTGGGTCGTTGAATATACAATTGGAAAGTTTTTCATGATTAAACGATTTGCTTCAATCACAAGATTCATGTGATAGTGGGCTTGGCAAGTATTTCATGAAGGAACAAAAGCTTGCTTATGTGCAATTGAAGGATTCCTATCTAGTAATAGATGTACGGAGATGGAGATAGGAATCAAAATTGAGGTGATTGAATATCATAAAAAATTATAAATGAGAGTTAGATCTCTATTCCGAGGGGTTTTGTAATAATTTTTATTAGATTTTTTAATCACTGGAGCTTAATTTTTTTTCTAATTTTGAGCCATGAAACGAGTGAGGTCCATTAATTGAAATTTGATTATTTCAAATTTTTTAATTTTTTTTCCAACTAGCCATTAATAAGTCGGAACAGTTTATTGGGTTTGAATGATATGTTGTTTCAAGATGGTTTCTTTAAAGTGGGCAAATAAGAAAAAAAAAATGGAGATAACTATTTAAGATAATTATCTAACATTGATTTAGTATTGTGATTTAGAATAATTTGTAAAGAAAAAGCTTAGACCCATATTTGGCTTGGGTTGGTATTAAATGATTATTTATTTATTTGTGATTTAGGCCTAATTAATGAGTCGTAGCCCAATAAGGTACCCTACAGGTTCGGATCATGTTTG
>MKEJ01063469.1:0-15691 GCA_001753735.1 Embelia ribes
AATAAAGCCCATATAATAACAACCTCATTTCATCAGGATCATGCCCAAAGGAAGAAAACTCAATTACATATAATTCATTGCATCAAAATCAAGTTCTTGCAATAAATAGCTCATCCTCCACTTCAACATTCTTAAATCATTTATTTCCATTATCAATATTGTATCATAATTTCTTTGGCTTTGATTGTGCAACAGATTCAAGAGATTACAGTTTACCCTCCAAGATGGCCTAAAGCAGTTATATGTTGATCACGTCACTTTTAAACTTCAGTAATCGATACATTGATTGCTCAGTTAGAATCCATATATGCTTGATTCATATGCTGAATCATGTTTCACATAACTCATAATGCCCACCAAGAATTTCTTTATTTGTCTGTCCTAGATTCTTAACCATATCATTGTCCACATTTTCTTTGTTCACTTTGCCACTTTTTATATTTAAATTAAATAAATAAATTGGGTATGTTATTGGTATTAATTTATTTGTAATTCTCATGTAAATATGTTTATTTTGTTATTTATTTTCGGTGACACAAGCATCGCGTAGGATGTATGCATAGAGCAAAGATATCGCTTGGTTAGATTTCACCGCGTTCAACTGTCAGTACGGTTCTCCTAATCCGAGATAGATCTCTCGATGGCGGAGAACAATCCGAGCTCCGGCGAAGTTCCCCTCAACTTCGAACCTGAAGTTATCGGCGGGAGTAGCAGCACTGGCGGCGCGTTATCCAACGGTGGCGGCGACGACGCTTCTGGTTTTGTTATTTTTTTATTTTTTATGAATACATTTAGTTTATCAGTTTCACTTTCTGTAAACTAAGAACACCCTATCTAATTGAACTTTCCATTTCTAAAATAGAAAGGAAAAAAGAGAAAATGAAAACAAATTGTGTAAATTATGTTTTTCTATTTTCAGAAAACTTTATAGAAATGCAATAATTACTATTCATCATTTCTCTATTGAAAAATAAATTATTTTTTTGCCAATATATAAAACACACACCTGCATATTTGAAAAATATTTTTAAAATTTTTTATATTTATATATTATCAAATTAATTGTATAAAAAGTTAATTTTAGAAAGACTGAAAGTGTTCAATTTTTATTTTGTCTAAAAATTGAGATTTAAAAAGTTAAAAGAGAAAGGCTGCTGTAAATGCTCTAATTCCTTATACTAGAAATCAACAATTTAGAAGTGTACCACACCATTATTATTATTATAAATTATTACAATAATTATACTGTATCGTATAATAAAATATAAATTATATTTTTTTCGAAATATTAACTAGGTTTTTTTAATAGTTTTGGTGGGAAAAAAAAAGCAGTATTTTAATATAAAAATTAAAGACTGGGAATAATAGAAATTTGACACATTTATCATCTGAAAATTTTCTAGAATGAGAGAAATGAAGTCCTTAAAAAGAATTGTGTGAATGCTGCAAGTGTTCAAATTTATATGACAATTGTTTAGTTCAGATGGTGCTTAAATTTTCGGGGATGCTCGCACAAGTGTATCTGATAGTATTGAGTCAGTTAGCAGGGCAATCCCCCCAATCACTTTACTAGGCTACTCTTCACGGAATTTTAGTGATTAAATTATGGGGGATGCTCACACTGGTGTATATAAGACTTTACTCTTCAATTTCGTTGGGGCACTCTGCCAGTCCCAGTCACTACATATGTTAGTCTACCCTAAAAGTTATAGTGGTTAAATTTCCAGGGGATGCTCGTACAAGTGTCTAGTTATGTTAAGTTAGTTCAGTAGGGAACTCACACCCGTCGCTGTATGGGCTACTCTACTAGAAATTTGAGTGGTTAAATTTTCAAGAGATGCTCGCACAAGTGTATCTAATAGTGTTAAATTAGTTCAGTAGGGCATTAACGCCAGTCGCCATGTAGGCTACTCTACACGGAATTTTAGTGTTTTAATTTTCCCACAACAGTGTATCTAATTCGTTAGGGCACTTCTGCCAGTCACTATATAGATTACTTTACCCTAATTTAGTGGTTCAATTTTAGGATATTCATGCTAGCGTATCTTTAGTTTCGATACCCTAAAAAGCTGGGGGTTTTCTACAATGATCCCTGTAACTAGGGAACCATTGCTCATCCTCCTATTTGTTTCAGGGTTAGGGTTTTTGGTGTGAGTATTCCCCATGTTTTATTATACATTCATAATTTGGGCTGTGGATGTTAAAAATTAGGGGTTGAGAATAAATATATGGTGAAAATGCCCTTATTGTACGGCACTCCACTACCACTATTTGTGCCTCTAAACGAGTCCCTACCCTACATTTTTGCGGTTTAAATCCCAGTGAACTCTCCCACAAGTGTATCCAAATATTATTCAATCTCCTAAAAAATATGAATTTTATACAGTGCTCCTCTTATATTAGGGAACTACTAATTTATCCTCATTTCTGTTTTTTAGTTGAAGAAAATAGAGTGGGGATTCTCCATATACTATCCTCTATTAAAAATTTAATTTATGGTCGAGGTGACCTTAAGATTTATTTTTGATACAAAACACAGGCTGTCACAAGAGGTTAACTGTCACAAAATTTAAGTGTTAATGAAAACAAGTGGTCACTACCATGTATTATTTCTCCAATGCACTGCTGACACATGATCTTGTGAGAATCCGTGATTTGGTCTGAGAACCCGATTAATTTACGAAAAAGGGGTCCTAATTTTATTCAAAGAAAATATGTAATAGACTGGAATTCATGTGCTTGGAGATGGTACATTTTGCCTTTTTGGATTGGACTTTCTTAGGGCTCTTCTGGTATCGTTGCCAAGCCCCACTTGTCATTTCTAATATATGTTTCTAGTTTTCTTTGTTAGTGTTGAAAATGTAAGTTTGTGGATGGTTTCAATGGATTATTTCTGTCTAAGACCCAAAACTCACATTACTTGTTTATACATGCATGTGTGTGTGTGTTTATAAGAACCAATAATGAATGAGTAATTGAAATATAACATGCAGATATCACCAGTATTGTACAAGAGAGCTTCAATAAAACCAAAACAATATGCAAAAAACTGGAAATGTACACAAATTGAGTTTTCTCGTTATGTGAGTCTTTGGAACATGATTCCTTGTTTCCGGTAAACGACGAGTGGAAGCTGTTTTAAGAAACAACATTATGTTTGTGGTGTCCAAATTTTTGAAAGTGATCAACATAATTTGAAAACAAAAGTGTTACATTGCCGGCGTTAGTAATCACATGAGCATTATGAACTTTGATCTTATGCAATGTGAATGATTATATGTAATTAAGCCGTGGATCCGATGGTGTTATCTTTATCCCATAGGATATGAGATTACTCTCTAATCCCACATGAAAGGATAGCTGATTAACAGTTAATTTTTGTGGAATCTGGTCTTCGCTCAAGTGCTTTCTTGGGGTTAATTCTGTTGTTAAGGTTTTAAATATTTATTTGCTAAACTAAATGGTCAATGTATGAAACTTCACACTCCTTATGAAATTGGTTTGCTTGGCATGGTAGGGACTGCTGGACCAACCTTTCATAGAGTAAGTACTATTCCCTGGGAGACGTTGAATCCCAACAAGTCCGAGCATCCATGGAGTCAGCCTAAGATGGAAAAGTCAAAAACTGAGAGGCATAGAAACGCTACTGTTTTAGCCGAAGAGGCAGCACAAATTTTTAATAACAATATCCCTGTCCAGCAAAAGGTATTACTTCTAATGACCAGAATCTTTGCTATTTACATTTTCTCAATATTCCTCTTTTGGAACTGGCGCTTGTGCATAACAATTCTTGGACAATTATTTTTCCTTAACGTTATTAATGGATACTGAGGTTTAAACTTTAAGCATATTATAATTGGAAAAAGAAAAATTTACATCAGTCTGCTGGTTGCTTTTAGCAATCAAGAAGTGACAATAATTGGGAAAAGGTGAGCATTTTGTAATTGGGTTCGCTGCTATATGCTAGTGAGCTGATTGCTCTTTTGCAATAATCATGCATCTGATGCCCTTTTTTCTGGAGGCAGGTTTTTATTGAAGAAAAAGTTCACTTTTTAGCTCCAAAATTTTCATATATAATACAGCTTATTTGTTGAGGCGTTGCGAATTTCTCAATTTTGTTTTCCTCTGCATGGTAGGCAGTGGTGAAGATTGAATAAAGATTATCCATGAGAATGGTCTGTTGTTGTTAAATTGCTTTTATTTTAATGAAGTTTACTCTTTATCTTTCTAGATAAGTGTAACTTATGCTGTTAAAGCTCATATTGGCACTAGAAGTAAGGATTTCCATTTTTTGTTATTTAGTCGGTATATGTTCTTGTTTCTCCCTTTCTTTAGGATGATTTGGACAGTTTCTCAACCTTTCAATTTGTCTTGCCCTCTGCTGCTCAAACACGTAGAGATGCACACTTTTCAGAATGCAAGAGGCTGATGTTCTCATGGATTGTGCAAATATATCCATGTATTGAATCACTTTTTGCCTACTAGTTTTAAATGATTACATGGGCAGTATTTATGCTTGTTTTTTTCGTTCTTATTTGATACGGTGAAACTAAATATATTGGCTTTTATGCTATGATGCTATAGGGACCCCCTTTGTATTTAGTCTGTGGTGATTTATTTAGCCTTTTTTTTGGCTAACTCTTCTTCATGCTATGTTAATATTAGTTAAATACTTTACTGGATTCCCGTTTCTTCTATGTAATACAGGTGAAATTGCTAAGCAGAATAGCTACTGTAAAAGATGATGGAACTGTGGAATTTGAAGTCCCAAGGGATGCTGAACCCCAGGCTTTTGGCATTGGGTCTTGTCCCATAATTAATGATACAGATGATGAATGTCTTGATTCAACAGACCTTCAGTACATTCCACCGTTGCAGATAGTGATTCTTATAGTTGGAACACGTGGAGATGTTCAGCCATTTGTCGCAATTGGCAAGTGTTTGCAGGTTGTGTCCTTCATATATATTAGCTTTTTGTTTTCTTTTATGGACTTTTCATTAATCATACTCACTGGAGTTATGGGTCACATCCCCAATTTTGCTCAAGGTTAACTCTTAATCAATGTCAGAGTGATCCTTGCCTTTTTCCTCCTGCTCCCACAGACCGCACCGCACCAAACGTTTTGTGTACTCCTGTTAGGGCTCACGTAATATGGATGATCCGAAGAAGATTATGATAAGAAATCTTATTGAAACTAAAAAATCTAGAATATTTATTTTTTAAACACATCACTTGCTTCTAAGTGAACCACAACTCATAATAGTGCTCAGCTAAGTCGATCGCTTCCGTATCATTTACTAGAGAAAGTACCATTTGTCTATGCTGTATCTGTATTCTTGGACATTCAGTACAGTGCCTTAGGTAACGCCACTAATGCATGTTTTATTGTTCACTTGCTTATATTCAGAGTCAGTTTTCTTCAAATGCTATTAATTTGCATTTACTTTTGTAGCTTGTTCATCTCAAATTAAATTGTTGAATCTTGACAAAGGCATATGAAAGTTAAATTACTTGGAAGTGTGATACTTGTACCTTTTTTTGATGAGGATATTTGGATGCAGGATTATGGCCATCGTGTTAGATTGGCAACTCATGCAAATTTCAAGGACTTTGTACTGACTGCTGGTTTGGAGTTCTACCCTTTGGGTGGAGATCCTAAGGTTTTAGCCGAATGTATGCAGCTAACCTGATGATCTCATATTTATTTATCGATGGCTACTTTGTTTTATTTCTTTTGTTTGGATTGATGTTGGCTCATGAGGAGCTTAGGTTATTCAAGTCTTTCATCATTGAGTTGTCAAAAACATATTATTGTCCAACCTTTTTGGTCTTGTTATCATTCTTGGGGAAAGGCCTTTTTATAGTAAGATGGACGTAAACTCATATGATGTTTACTTCCATTGTTTAGGGTTATTTTTTAACGAACTCTGATGCAAGTTGAGAACATGTTTGTATGCATATTTGTGTTGGATTGTAGATACCCATGTTCTTAGACAAGAGTTCTTTTTTATATTATCTGAACTTGTTGGCTGATTTCATCCTGCCAAATCTTTTGGTTCTATTTTTTCTGTTTCAAAAGAAGTGACCTACTAAATTGTGTTTGAAGGTTGCATGTAATTATGACATGTTTTTGTTCTTTTTCATTTTTTCCTTCCCATTGCAGATATGGTTAAAAATAAAGGATTCTTACCATCAGGACCTTCAGAGATACCTGTTCAGCGGAACCAGTTAAAGGATATAATATACTCCTTGCTTCCTGCATGCAAAGAACCAGACATGGATACAGGCATTCCGTTCAAAGTAGATGCAATCATTGCTAATCCACCAGCATATGGTTAGAATTGATGAACATATATTCTTTCTTTTCTTTTGTTTTTATTTTATTCTTTATTTTCTTTTGACTTTATTTTTTCTCTTGGTCAGTCTCTCGTTATATTAGATTGGTTGTTTCTTAATGATAAGTTGCCAAAGAAAATCTTGGGAACACAAATCAAGATTTAATTTGCAATGTGGATGAAGATTACGTTTTGCTGGCAGAGTTGAAACGATTTTGAGTTTGTTATCAATTTTCTCCTGTCCCATCTTTTGCATCCCATCAGTGGGTCCTTTCAGGAGATTATTTTCATAAGCACAAACTTCCTCGTTTCCCTCTAGGGACTGCACTGCGCGAGTATCTCAAGTGATATTTTGGAGGCTGCATCAATTCGTGTGATGCTTCTCTTCTATTTTTAGTTATAGCATCTTGTCAATTTGATATTTAGAAGTTATTAATTGGGTTAGTGGTCTGATATTCTCCAGACTGGGTTTGATAGAAAAATCTACTACACGGAAGGGACTTTTTCTTTATGGTGTTCTCTTCTCTGACTTTTTTTAACTTTTTTTTTTTCAGTGGAACAATTAGCGTGGAACACTGATGGTTTTTCCTGGTTAGTGATGGAAAAGTCAGAAAAGACTTTACCCAAATGACGGAAGGGACTTAGTTGGAATAATAGTTGTTCATTCAGCTTGTAGATTTGTCTGAGCCCTAATGGGCCTCACAATCTAGATGAACTCTTTGTTTTAATATTAATTTATATATCTTTTTCTGACCAATTTAGTTTTGTACATCTTTCTGGTTGACAGGTGGTGTCACTTTGCACCAGTTCTATCTTCTACGAGACTAGGAAATTTCTTTTTAATGGATATCATAGTGGCAGGGCAATTTAGTAACATTATGCAAAATTTGGAATATTGTTATGCAAGATAGAGGTTATTATAAAAATAAAGTATATAATACGATATATGGTGCAAAGGTAAGGTAATTCCATTAGATCGTTGGGGTCAGGGTAGGGTAGGTAATCAGACCCTCATCAGATCCTACTTTATGGGAATCTCATGCTTTACTTTGCGCCTTCATTACTTGGAACATGCCTATACTACTTTCTTGAAGATTGTTCTAAACTCGCATAATGTGCTTTAGATCTGTTTAGTCAAGCTATTTTGAGATCCACAATGTATGAACTTGGAAGCAATGCATTTTGTCTAATACAGACGAGATAGTCTTGGCTTTCCATAATTGGCCCTCACAATAACTAATGGTTTTCTACCACGTGATATGCTACTGACATAGTGCCCATCTTCTCAATATTTCTATGTTTTATGCTGATTGAAAAGATTACTTATAGTGGACATTTGTTTCTCATTAATTTTTTGTGGACATTCCATTTTAGGGCATGCACATGTGGCAGAAGCTCTGAAAGTTCCGCTTCATATATTCTTCACGATGCCATGGACGTAAGTTTTGTTCAGTAATTATTTTCACTCAGAAGTAGGTATTTGATGCATTTTTTATTTACCCGCTCCCTACTCTTTCACTGTCTCCTCACTTGTGACAAGTTTGGTGACAGTTTGTCACAACATTGTGACAATGGCATTATATTTTTTCTGCAGGCCGACCAGTGAATTTCCTCATCCTTTGTCCCGAGTTAAGCAACCAGCTGGATATAGAGTGAGTAAATTGAATTTATTGCAGTGCATGTTTGTAACTCATGGTGGCCTTTTGACTGATTTTATACCTTTGATTCTCAGTTGTCATACCACATTGTTGACTCTCTGATTTGGCTTGGAATTCGAGATATGATTAACGATCTTCGGAAGAAGAAGTTAAAACTTCGACCTGTCACATATTTAAGTGGTTCACAAGGCTTATCAGAATCTGACGTACCTCATGCATATATTTGGAGTCCGCACCTGGTACCTAAGCCGAAAGGTTAGATTACAAATGTTTTATTGTTCTTTATATCGTGCTTGGTAATGTTTGAGGATTATTTAAGATTTGCTTCTTTTTTCTTTTTATTTTGTGATTGTTTTTCATCAACTGATGATTTTATTGGTTTTGTATTTGTTTACGTGAACTATTAAGCTTCCAACATCTTTAGATACTAAACCAGAGGATGGGTGAGGCCGTGTCTAAGTGAAAAGACAAAATTATCCCTTTCAATTGTTTTGTTGCTAAGAAAAATGAAGGGGCATGTTTGATAATTATACACAAATAGTAAATTGTCATTCCCCACTTCCTACATGGCCTCGTCTCTCTCTCTCCTCTGGTAAAAACTTCGGTACATTATGGTACAGTAGTGTAAATTTATCCCAATATATTATAATATTATATATAATACGTTTTAATTTTTTGCAATATATTATAACTCAATTATTTTATTAATAAAAGCACATGACTAACATATTGAACAAATATCACAACATATTGCAAACAGAGTCATAACATGTGTAGGGTAAGATTATTTTGATGTATGGTACAGTTACTGTACCGAAGTTTCAGCCTTCTCCCCCCTTTTTCTCTCTCTATCTCTGTATATATGTAAATATTGTCAATGCACGTAAAAATCTTCCACATCTGCAAGATACATAAATATAATGAATAAAATTCATACTAGAATTTATGAATTGTATATATAAATCATAAATAGCATTTCTTTATATTTAAAGGCAGATTAATGCCTGAGATTGCATCAAATTTTATCATGTACCAATGTGACTCTTTTTAATTCCCATAATTTACAATTAATTTGCGCTGAAATGGTAGTTATTATCAGTTATAAAAAGACAAAAATATAATTTATCTAACGCGCTACCCCATTAACTACCCACGAATAATACACGTTACACTTTTCCCCACAAATTTTCTCCTTTCCATTCTCTTCCCTACTAATATTTCTATTCTTAATGTCTAGAAATTTTCACTTAGTTTATACAATTTTTTTTATTCTTAATCCATATTTAAAGTTTGATTATAACAATTGGAGGCACACACATCGCGTGTGTGTTAGTGAACTATTAAATTTCTATATGATTATCTTATTTCTTCCATTTGCAATCTTATTGTGTGACTGGTCATATTTGAAAAATAAGAACTTTTAGTTATATCTTTTTTGAACTCAATTACCATATTTATTTTTCAGACTGGGGATCTAAAGTTGATGTGGTAGGATTTTGCTTCTTGGATCTTGCATCTAATTATCAACCTCCTCAGGCGCTCGTAGACTGGCTTAATGCTGGGCCGAAACCCATTTATATTGGGTTTGGTAGCCTTGTAAGCATACTAACTATGCTTTCTTTCCTTTTGTTTTTACCGGACTAAAATTATAATTTTTGGCCACTTCAATTACTTTTTGCAAATTCTTCAGTCTATAAACTAGTTAAGTAGAGAGCATGAACTGTTGCTTCAAAGCTGTTCTCAGAGATCTAGGTGAAGTGAGAATGGATTATTCTTTAGTTATTTGTTTTTCTAATCTTACTTTTTTCTGGTTGCGTTCGCTGTTCTTGTATTCCTTTCCCATTCTTAAAGTATCTTTCTTAAGCCATGTTGATAAATTTCGCCCTTTGGGTGGTATTATCATGAATCAAAATTTCTATTTTCATGGAGCTACCTAGAGATTCTGTCAGGGTAGCTGGATAATATGCTAGTGTCAAAGAGTAAACTAAAGGGAACATGATGTAATCTGCTAAAGCTGTTAATCGAGATTTAAGTACATTGAATAAAGTTGTTTCGTAGTTTTTTATTAAATGCTTAAGTTTCTCTTGGATTTTCCTCGTCTTTTCAGTTATTTATGGGACTTAAAAGTTAAAATATCTCTGGATAGTGCTGCTGTGTCTGCTGATGCCCTCTACTGTTTGTTGGCGCTGTCACGAATTGTTCCAACACTTAAATTTGATTAGTTTGAATGAACGTGTTAGGCTTGGGATTAGGCAAATGTCTTGCTTGTTCCCATTCGTGCTTCTTTCCTTTTATTTCTTAAACTCCTTATCTTTTAGTCCTTAAAATGATTGTTGTTTTGAGAAAATCTTAACTTAATTATAAGGTCCTTATCTTGATGTTGCTAATTGATAGGCTATGCTGTTTGAATTCTTTATTAGTTTTCATCATAATACTTGGTATGCCAGGAATTATTTATGTTTCTGTCGCGCTCCGAATCCCCATAAACCCGGGGGATGTGAGATAAAATGAATAAATAAAATAGAATAATCAAGTAACAAATTATCAACAATGAATGAATATGAAATTAGATACAACTACTATTCCTCATTCCTATGACCCCGACAATATACAACAAAACCTGAATATATACACCAGTCTTACAGTAGCTATAGGAATCCCCAGCATTATTACAACAATAATAAGCTAAAAAGTAAGTAGGAAGGCCAATGCCAACACTACACAAAAGAAAATTGGAAGGCCAGCGTCAACTCTATACAAAAGAAAGTTTCAAGCGATAGGCTCGACAAAAATTAAATGTACATATTCAACCCAACTCTAATCTCGAAACAACAAAATAAATATTGAAGAAGGCCACGCCTTCAAAAATATCCTATGCCATCATAAATAATCCATGCTTAATGAGCATGGTCCGAGCTAACCTCCACACCTACAAAGCATGGTCCGAGCTAACTTCCGCACCTACAACAAATATTTATTGACAATGTATGAAAAAGGAATACGGTTAGATGGCAATTAACAACGTAAATATGAGATTACGTTCTATCTAATGCATGCACATGCTTGCATAAAGAAAATATGTACATGCTTATGAAATGTAAAGTACATAATTAATAATGAATGCCTGAAAGACTTGACAATAACTCCAACTACAACTCAAGTCAAAGGTGGGACTAGTATCTCTACAAAGGTTTTGAGGCTACCCGTATGCCTCGCTTACGATCGACGCATCATGTACGACGTGAATCGGAGGCCCAACTTTAAGGTGCATTAACACCTAGAGTGGTCAAAGTTTTCTCCCTGCGTAGGTTTCCTGGCTTTTACGGTGGGGGTTTATGTCCCCAAACTTATCCTACTTCCTGAAGGGTTAAAATCTCGCATTTTATAGGTAAAGGTCGATACTAAAATTCCGAAAAGAAAAAGAAAATGACTCAAATTCTATCATGGTAATGATAATGAAAATGAGACAATACGTTCATGATATTCATGCTTTTCAATCTCGCAAATGGCATGCTTTTTTTTCCCGCTAAGCATACTTTTAAAATCTACGAATACTCCCCGAGTTTTACAATAAAGATTTTCTACAAATGTTCCCCAAATACTCCCTAGTTTTACAACGAGGTTTTACTATAAAATAAAAATGAAAGTCTATGAATATCATGACTGTATACTCGTGCCCTGCCAATAAAAACAATGTCAAAAATAATGTCATGAATATGTATATGTGCCATGCCATATGCTTGATGATAATATTGGTGTAACAACATTATGCTACAAATTATAATATTGGTGTAACAATATTAATAACCCACAATGCATTGTAATAATATTATACTACAATTCTACAACATTATGAATGCTATCAAATGAGCAATTAACATGCTTCAATTTATCCTGAATAAGGTTTATCCTACAAAAATCGTCATAGCATCAACTAAAACCAAACACGTAAAATAAGGGCATGAATACACATCGATAGGCATACACTATTTGCAATCTACCGTACCTTAAAAAGCTTACAAAACCACCTGAATGATTCTACGAGTCTCGCCTCGAAAACCTATCTTTTAAAGCCTCAGAATTGATCTAGTTACAAGCCTCGAATCAAATCAAACCTATACTAAAAATTAGTCTACTCTATGCGGGGAAGATGTATAGGTTTAATTCGAGATACGAGAGTCACGAAAATTGAGATAAAAAGAATGAACTAGATAGAAGAGACATCAAATCGTAGCTCTTGCAATGAAGAACTCAAAAATCTACTTTTTGAGTACAGACTTGATCCTGAACTAGATGAATAAGTGGCGTTAAAATTTAAGCTTCAAAATCACCCTCACTTTCTCTCGCTTCAAAATGTAGAGGAAAAGTAACATTTGACCAATCATTGAGAGTAAAAAAGTACTTTATGTACGCTAATGTATTCGATGACCCTGAATAGGGTGCTTGATGCTTGTCTGCCAATGGGTACACTCCGGACACCCCGACGGACACATGGAAAAGATTTAAGCCAAATTTTTAACTTTTGTCCATAATGGAAGTAACGCCCTAGAAATACGTATAAAATTTTCCTTAATACAAGATATAATACAATTATTTATTGCATTCATGCTACTCGTTGTCGTAGTACTGGATCAGTATTTGTAGCGTGTCCAGTTTCATTCTTGTTAAGTATTATATTATATTACTAACATACACGCTTAACATTCATATACATTTTCTACTCATACAAGAAGAAGAAGAAAAAAGGTATCTAATAAAAAAACTAGACTAAATTTAGTCTACTATTTTGTTTCTTTCCTTTTTTTTTTTTTGGGTGTTGAATTGAGCCAACTATATCAAGCTTAACTTTACAATTTTTTCCATTTTACTCTTCCCTTTTTTCTGGCCCTTTGCAGCATACTTAGCCATTTATTTGCTTTTTTATTTGTATGGAGAGAATGAATGTAATGCCCCGAAAACCCAAGGGGGAACTCGGGGACTTGAGAAAAGAAAAGAGAAAAGAAAATATAGGAAAGAAAGAAAAGAAATAATACTTCTATATCTAAGCCATTCACATCACATATGTCCGTCACTATAGGACGATCCTACACATATTTTACAGCATAATCATCAACAACATGTATATGAACAACTATGCTAAAAAGAAAGGAGGATGGCCAACACTAACTCTAGAAAATATAAATATACATCACAGAATGAAGTAAACCTGCTTGTTTACTTATACAATACTACAAGTTGTATGTTTGTCAAAAATAAAAGAAAATAAATGTTTACATAGGTTCTTCGTCTATCATAAAGGAACAAGAACCTATCTATACATTCGCCATGCTAACAATGATACAACTACACTATTTGAGTACACTATAGAATAAGATTCATAGTCTTGAGCTAACATGTGCGTAAAAAATATATACATGATATGCTTGGGCATCTAATGAGACTCTGGACCTACCTCCTCACCTACAAAGCCACACATGTATTCAATATATGGAAAAAGAAAATTTACAGTTAGCCAAGAAACTTTATGATAAAGAAGAGACTAGGCTATATGTAATGTGAATGAATGCGTATCTACGTATAGATATCATATGAGCATAAATAAAATTATGATCATGAATGCAACGTATGGCCACACAAAAGCCAACACTATAAAACATTTTATTGAGACTAGTATCACCACATTTTTATAAATTGCTATGGCCACCACTTGCTGGTGACATGACCGAGTCTTCATTGATCACCACCCGCTAGTGATGTAATTAATGATATAATGCCATATCTAGTTTTTCGACTTTCATAGTAATGCTGAATGACCTCATTTTTAAAATCTACGTGTTTTATGTTTTGATACATTTATGTCCCAAAAATTGAAAGAACTACACCCACGTATTTATTTCCAAAACAATTTCCTTTAAAAAATTCCACTCCAATGCAACACTATACTTCGCCATATGAACGCAATGAAATGCATTTAACTACCCATGTTAACATGTTAATTTCTACGCATATAACATGGTAATAAACAACATATAAACATGAATATAAATTACACATATAATGAATTCCATGCTTATTTTTACGCCTTCACGACTTATCAATCATATTAAGTCATCTACATATAACAACACTTATATGTCATTTTACTATGCATCTATATGCCTACGCAAATTCTGCACCTATGTGGCATATCAATTCATGTTAAGGGGTCTATGCATATTCTACACCTATATGACATTTCTATCATATCCAATTCAATATGTCACTGTTTCGCATCCTAACATCTTGTTCACACACATCCATATGGACAAAGTTATCAACTTTATATAATTTGTTGACTACCATACATATTAAGTTACTTGAAGTCACCTTGAGACTTTTAAGAAAAATCCCTAAAATTGCCTCTTTTTTCCCCCTAAATTTGATCTAGAAAATGAAATTAAATAATCGAACACCGAGATATAAAGATGTTCTACTCTTCACGAGGAACAAGAATATCAAAGAAAATTTTACGTACATAAAGTGCACGGAAATCAAGACAAATCAAACGTAAGGAATCAAGAAAAACTTTAGTAGAAATGAACTCTATGATACAAAGGTGAAAAATATTCGCTTTTAATTCCGATTCGAGCCTTGATACTAGATGACATTGAGCTCACAAGATAGTTAACAATGGAGTCTTCCCTTCTCTCTTGTCTCTTTAATGTTTTTGGAAATGATAGGAAGTGGAGAGAGAATGTGTATTTTAAAGTTAAAAAGTAGTAGTGTCCATGACCTTTTCACGATGACTGGGTGTAACAGTACACAACTGTACCGGTATACCACTTTGTGTGCCGGCTTTTAGTGAGTTCAAAGTCCATGCTAACTAGGTGTAACAGTGCACAAATTTGGTTTACTAGTACACTACTATGTATCAGTATACTACTCTGTGTACTGGCTTCCAGTGAGTTCTGAACCAAATAAAATAGTCTATGTATCGATACTAGATCTCTGGGTACTAGTACTTCCTGTGTAATGGTACATACCCCCATGTACCAACACTTAGGCCAAGAACACCACATTACACCATCCCGTATTACTACGCTATTCGTCATTATAACCGCGCCACGCAACTATGCACAATGCACAATGCACTATGCATATACATATACTCCACGCATACCACACAATAATAATATTATTATGAAAAATGAAAAATTTAGTCGAATTTCCAGGACGTTACATCTCTCCCATATTAAGAAATTTTATCTTTGAAATTTGAACATACTTATCAAAAGAATAATATACCGGAATCGATAAACAACTTTGAGTGTTTGCTATGCATCTCCTCGTTGTGCTCCCATGTCATCTCTTCGCTTGAGCCATTCTTTCACAATACCTTGACCAAACGAATACTATGCCGACACAATGTTTGCTCCTTCGAATCCAAGATATGAATCGGAAAAAATACATACGACATATCATCATCCACATACAAATCATCAAAGTCAATTACATAAGATGGATCCTGAATATACTTCCACAACATGGATTCGTGAAAGACCGGATGAGCCTTCGCAAGTTGAGGTGGTAATGCCAACTGATATGCTACTTCACCCACTGCCTCGAGAATAAGGAAAGGACTGATATTACGTGGTGAAAGCTTTCCTTTCTTTCTAGATCGCATAATTCCCTTCCTTGGAGATACTTTCAAAAACACA